>WURS02052430.1:0-10922 GCA_011762765.2 Rhinocypha anisoptera | reverse complement strand
AGGTCCCGGGTTCGATTCCTGGTCGTGGCATATTTTATCCGTGAAATATACTATTCCCTTGTGTTCGTCTTTTATGTCTTCCTATTCTGTTTTTCCCAATTCTTATACAAAATAATATATATATATATATATTAAAAATAAGGATCATGGCTTGTAATAATTCTTTACTTCTAAACATACCTAATTCAATCTTTTTGCTCCTCATCAGTAGCAAATTTTCTAGTTGGAGCCGGAAAAAATGGGTATTATCAATCCTTCCCCTCTAGTATTTGTTTCACACGATAATATGAGAAGTTATGAGAGTGAATTCAAGCATATGGGGATCATGTTACAGGGGATATTTGGGAGACAATAGTAAATCCACTCGATGAGGTCATGTGCTATGTATCAAATGCCTATGTATCAAGTACCCCTGGATGTGAATTTGTGAGGATGACAAATTTCTTAAATTGAAAAACACAATTCCATGACTAATTACGAGCTGCCTCGATGGAGTGCGGCAGGGTATCAGAGTATTTATCGATGAATTACAAGCAATAAGGATACTTTTCTCGTATTCGTGGTGAATAAACCACAATTATGTGTTCATTTATAGAATTCTCATGCTAAAGAAATGGATCATATGGACATCCTCTAATTCTATCACGTTAGTTGCAACCCTACATAGGTACATTCTTATCTTTGTCTTTCGAATACCTATTTTGAATAATCACAAGAATGATTCATGAAGGAAAAAGGTTGGTTAATTGAACATACATTGATGAATACATGTGAAATAATAAGCTTAGCAAATGTTTTCATGTTGAGAGAATTGACCCGAGTGATGATGCCGACACATGAGAGTAGTTGAATGGCGTGGCCTGAAAGAATACACTCACCTATAGAGTCATGGGTCATTGTGATCAAGGAAGTCTCGGAGCGTGGAATATTAGATCTTAAGTGAGGAAAAGAGCAATCATGAAGCAATATGTGCGAATGACGCGATGGGGTCAAGAAATATAGGCATGATTGGAACAATAAGGAAGAACGCAATGTAAGAAAGGTGTTCCGTAAAACCTCGCCTAAAATTCGTCATTTAGAATTTATTTCCGCCTGCGTGGACGCTTTATTTGTGACAAAAGCATCTGCATCATGACACACTCTCTCCCGACCAGTGAATTTGTCAGATTATGCGTCGCTCTAAAGCATTTACATGATCCGATGAAAAAGTTTTTATTTATTTATTTATTTATTTATTACTCAGTTGCCCTCACACAACACTAAGCCAATTACGGTGACGCAATATAACATGGCAACATAACAAGGACGAAACACACACATTAATGCCCTAGGTGGAGAATGAAAAACCACCCAGCCGCGATTCGAACCCGGGACTTCCGGATTGACAGACGAAGACGTTAACCCGCCGCCACCGAGGCCGGCTTGCAGGGGACTATTCTCTAGAGATTTCGTGAGAGGCTGGTATTGCTTACATAAGATATTCCCTGTCACAAATGTCATAAGTGCAAGACTAAGACAGATAATTTATTTTCTCATTAAGCATTAGTCTATCGAAAATGATGCCTTAAATCCGATTAGTGGTATTCTAACAAAATGCCGGCCTGGTAAGTTTACTGAGCAGCATTCTACCCGGCTGACGAAAATGTCGCGTGGGCTCTAGTCCGTTCTCGGGTAGAGACTGTTACGCTTGCAAAGTTTGTTTTTTTTTAGGTTTGAGGAGGTGGTGGATGGTCGCCTAAATGCAAAAATTATATTACCTCATTATCACATGCAATCAATCAGGAGATTGGTTTGTAGCAGCTCTCCAGACTATTGTGTCACCTAACAACCTCTTCTTACCATCGGAAGTCCTAACTCTCCTCCACTCTCTAACATTCTCCATTAATGTGTCTCATATCGCATCTTCGGGTCTATATTCAGATTTTGACCCTCCTAAGATCCTTTCCAATAAGATTTTGACGAACTCTAATGTCTTAACGTCTGTTCTATTGCTTTGCCTCTCATTGTATACTTACATATCATAACGCTATCTTTTGGTGACTCATAGGAGTACATCTTCGTCGGTTCTTCCCTATTGGTTATCAAGTAAAGGAGGCACAACCGGTCGGACTGTGCTCAGCCACCTTTTAATGATTACCATCCTACGTTTGCGGTCCGATGCTTGGTTTATCTATCTCTCCAACCTAACCTGTGTCACGCCTGCCAGCCGCTTCATGCCTCCGTTACTCCTGATTCTAACGTTATCTGTTGCTCATATTCTAATCTTGGCCTACCTCTAAGTTTTCTTCCCTCCTACCATGACTTTCAACACGGTTTTCATTAGACAATCGTGACTCAATTTATGCCAATATTAGTTTCCCCCTTCTTCTAACAAGTTGCGTTCAAACACACATTCATAGTGTACGTTTCATCGTAAGAGTTGTGTATATACCTCCAAAATGTGATTTAAAAGTGTACTCAAAATGTTGTAATATTATTGAAGATAATGCCCTTAGATCCACAGACAAGACGGTAGTTCTCCTGGGGATTGTAATTTACCTGATATTTTATGGACTTAGGGAGATGAAACTTTTGGATTATTACCTTCAGGGGCTATCACTGGGGTCTCTGAAATAATATTAGATACTTTTAGCTATCTGGCCCTTGATCAGATAAATTGTTAACAAAACTCAAAAGGAAATATTTTAGATTTAGTATTTACCAAATATGATAAAATAAAGATAATGGAAAGTGTGGTATATCTTGTCAAACTTGATATATATCACCCACCTATAGTACTAGATATAGCTATCTCATCACACTTACCAATAATAATCTGTAAAATGTGGGTCTTCTCGCTATAACTGTATTGATGCACACAGTATTCCAAGTTTTCCTTTAAAACATGTATTTTTTAAAGGTGATTAAAATAATCTGATAAAATATTGTTCCACCGTTGACTGGAAAAAAACTTATCACAATTTCGATTCTAATTCTGCAGTAAATCGTTTTTATGATAAATTATGTGATGGAATATCACAGTTCGTGCCGGTAAAATATTAGCTCACTTTTCGGAGACTTCCTCATTGCTCACCCGGTCTATCCATTGTCCCATTTTCAACTTTCTCCTGTAGCCACACATTTCAATTGCTTCCAGTATTTTTTCTTCTTCGTTGAAATTGTCCATGTCCCACATTAAAGTATGCTCCCTGCGTACGTCCCAACGTCCTCTTTATATTTCTAGGGAATACTATTTCCAATTAGTAATTGCTACTAACGACTCTTTTAAACTGGGTTCTGGTCGTCAGTAGCCAAGAGCACTCAGCACCTTCGTCTGCCACGATGCTCTCTTTCACCGACGTGAGTTTAGTGGGATTCATTCACGTCCAGTCACTATTTTCTGTGCCATTCTCCTTTCTCTTCCTTTCCTCGGTTCTCTTCCTCGTCCGGGATCAGTGTTCCAGAACATCATACAAGGCTTCACTAAACACGGCAGCCTTCACCATTACGATTCATTGCACATATCTCCACGCGGATGGCAATAAAAAAATACGCGGTTGTCATTACTAATTTCGTCACCTCTAAATCAGGATGAGCGGGTTAGTTTTAGATTACCTTTAAACTCATGAGAGTATTTTTAATCCTTCAACTTGAGAAAAACATGAGCAGTGGGATACGGTTACAGAAAAAAAGGCTATTTTCTCTAAATAACGAACACTCCGATTACCTGAAATAAAACCTGATTTTATTAAAATGGAATGAAAAAATGAACGTTCTTTTGAGAAATTCGTCTCGACAAAAAGTCACCAAAATCACGAATTCCATAAATTGTTTTATGAAAATAGTCACAAAAATTGCTATTGAAGTATGATCGTGGCGAAATGTTTACATAGACAACACGTTATCGTTTAACAATGTTACTCTAAGACATGGTCGATATTTAATGTAGTATATCCCGTTGAAATAATTATATTTATATTAAATCGTATTTTATAATTACAAATATAATTTATCATATAGAAATAATTTCTGCAGAATTTTCCGCTAAGGAAATCCGCGATTTGCCTGTGGCAGTATCCCTGGGGCAGTGCCCTTGAAACGAGTCTAGAATTGTCAACTTGAGCATGACAAGATGACATTAAAATATCAAGGCATGATCTTTTTTATTTTTCGTCATAGTAACTCAAGCAAAGAAGTTTTAAAAAGCCCTATCCACATAAACTCCATCTTTTTTTCTATTACTCCCCGGTTTTGTTAAGAGAAGTTGCATCATCTGACTTGTACGGAACCATATATTTTTCCGGTTAGATGGTATAACGATAGCTTATGAGCGTATAAAAGACAAAAAATATTATCAACTTCTAAATTCTAGCCGTGATATGGTAAGGCTGAAAAGTTTTGAATTAGTTCTTTGTTTTTAAATGCATTCATCATTGAAAAAGGTGCAATCCTGTATGCTACGCCCTCAAAGAGAAAGCATTGTACTTCTGAATAATTTAAATATGATTCATTTAAAGGGCGAAAATGGGCAAGCAACTGTTGCGGCAAGTTGATCAATAATAACAGGAAAATATACCATCGGAATCAACCCATGATTTTCGTTTTCTCATTTTTCCCACATGGATTTTATTTTATATGAAAAGTACCATTTGAAATGTGGATTGCGGAATACCCATTCTTCGGTCTTTTGGTTACTTGGTTACGGTTGTTACCCATGTTACTAATAGCATATTAACAATCTAATCCTGTGAGCACATCTCGAGGGAAGAAACTATGGAACTTGACAAGTTGCCTATTAAAATAAATTCGAGATTAAATGTGAAAATTTCACTGGCGATCGACGGGAATGTAATACCTCACCTCTGGTTTATAAGCCGTGAGGAATTTGGAATTTCCCGGTTTAGATTGGACGTAGTAACAAAAGAGCGAGCAGATGTATCAGTTTAAATTCATGAGAATGTCATGTGAAGGCAGCGCAGCGTATGGATAATTGCGCGTTAAGAGCCTCTGACAGGGAAATCGTCAGAGGATGGACTCTCTTATTTTTCCCAACGCGTGCATGTACTTATATTTCCATAAAATTATGTGTCTACGCCTGGATAATAGAAGGGACTGTTCTAGTAACCAGCGTGGAAGTATTCTTCCACTTGGTGCGAGAGAACGGAAACGGTACGTTCAATGCGAATGGCGACCACTTACTCCTTAAATAAAATTGTTTGCCCGGAAACGACGTGGTGGAGCTTGCGTTGGAAAATGAGCATGAATGTCTTGAAAGGATGTTTCAGTCGAGTGCGTGTTTTTAAGTAAAATCGGATTCTTTTTCGTCTCCACCAAAGGAAAAGAAAACTTTTCTCCTTAAATAAAATCCTACTTGGTCTTTGACACGACATCTTTATTAAATACATTTTATGTAAGGCATGAACTATTCACCACATTGATTTCGGTTTAAAGGGGAAAAGGGCGCTGGAGCAATCGGTTACAAAAGTGAGTCTCGTGTATCAATTGAGTACGTTATTTTATAAATGAAAATTTTTTTAGTACTTAAATATAACCTGTATCCTAGTAGCTCTTGAAATAAGTTCAGCTAAGAGTTGATTAGAATGGTTGTGATAATGACGATGATGACGATAATTTAAGCTCCTGAATTGAATGTGCATATAAAATATTTTCCAAGGGATACCTTAATGGGTCACTCAGAAAATCCAAATTTATCCCACGAAGCCTTTCAAAGTTCAATGGCTCTGATTCGTGGCCAGTTGAAAGTTTATATTATCTAATACATAGTGGTCAATTTAATCAAAGACACTTACCACTATCCACATGCTCAGTATTTTTACTATCTACATTGTATTACTGTTTTGAATATACTTCGTATACGATATATAGTGCAGAATAAGTAATTGATTCTTTTAACTTATTTACTTTCTCAAATAGAGACACCAAATTTAATGTAATCCAAGGATGGCACAAAATGGTAAAGTTGGACAACTTACATAACGTATTGAGGGAGTATCCTAAACTACCCTATGCATATGGAGCAAAGAGTAGATGATTCCGAAAATTGAACGTTGAGGAAGGAAGATAAGCGTACTAGCACATGTCGATTTTAAGCATTTGAGGTCTAGATGAGGTTACGAATAGGGAGAAAAGAAAACTAAAATTTATGAACAAGAGAGACGTGAGGGAAGTTGTGAAAGGAGATCCGAAGAAGACAGGAAAAGTGGTTGAGAGTCATATTCGGAGGTGATAGACTTTACAAGACTGTTGCTAGGAAGAATGTTGGGTAAGCGAGGCAAAGGTGGGGAAAGAATAGGGTATTTTAAGTAGAATGAGGGCGTCAAGAAAAGAGAGGCGAAGAGAGATTTATCATATGGCGAGGAACATAATTCTAGTGGAGTCCATCAAGAACCTATGTACTTGTAACTAATACATTACCAATCATCAAGTTTCTTAAGGTGAAGTGAAAATTAAAAAAAAAATTAGAAAGAACATAAATGTCTTATTATAGGGTGGTCATTCTTCTTACCAGTGGAATAATAAGTAAGATAAGGCTTTGTACTCACGATGACAACTAAAAAGGAAAATCCAACATTCAAGTTATTTGCTCACGATGAGTCATGACGTATACCAGAAAAGAATTTTTTATCATCACTTAGTAACTTATTTTGTGCATTGTGAAAATTGTTGTGACTTATTTGCATTTTTTTCAAACATACTGTGTCGTTGATATAGTATGTAAGTAAAACAATTACGGCAGTGAAATAACAAAAATATTGCATTTAACATTGTTTTTATCGGCGTTAACAAATGGTCAATCGCTGAAACAAAGGATGGTCAAATGCTGGAGAACAATATTTTTGAATGTTCAATTACTAGCACAAAATTTTGCTTTAAAGAAACAGCCACAAAAACTTGAAAAAGTAGTTCCTGTAAAATATTGATGAAATATGTACTTGCAGAAAGTATGGTAGATAATCTGAGCTACATATAAGATAGTATTTTCAAAAACTTTATCAGGATATGGAAGGGTTACAAATTTTTTTTCTAAGAGGTAAATTACTTGTACCGTTGCCTTATATTATTTTTGTGAAGCATTTCGGTATTATCTTTTTTTTACCAGGTAGATAAAAATCTTTCTTATTAGATATCATTAGAAATCGTCACAGTCTCTTTACTAAGTCATGATATTCACACGCCCCAAACTACCCAAAATTTTATACACCAATCTATGGAAATGGATTTCAATTTCAATGAATGTTTAATACAACTGGAACCTCTTTAGGAATTTTATTTGCGAACGGTTTGGTCACTAAATGATATCTTTAGGCATTCCTCGATCTTCGAAATTTCCTTTTCGTTATAAAAAGTAGAACTAAAGATAGGAGAGTATTTATGGTATTATACCATTTCAGAAAGTATAAGCCCTCTAAAAGACCCAAACTAGTGAGATCCAGTAACGTTTAGCACTCCTTTAGAATATTCCCAAGCTGTCTGCAATACATGTGTGCAGAACATGCTTGAAGCCTTTCATGTCTTTTCCGTGATTTTTTCATTATCTGGCACATTTATATCATAAGATCTTCCAAGCAAAATAAATCATAATAAATTCTACGACGTCAGGCCTCACTTGGTGGAAATTTTGTACATACATGATTACAAAATCAATAAATATATATACGAGGTGTATTAAAGTTTTAAGGCCTCCAATATTTTTTCTCCGGACTGGAACCAGATAGAAACATGCGGTTTGTTTTAAAATGAGAGGGCACTCTTTGTCAATGCGTGACAGAGATGGAAGCACTCTACGACAGACAGAACCTCTAGCGGCAGCCGCGAGAATGAGAACTGTTTTTGATACTTAAAATGACTACGTTTTCGTTACATGACCAATGTGTAATCATTCTTGGTGTGACACCGACTGAAATTCATCAGTTGAAGGAGATTTGTGGTGATGGAATCATGGACGTGTCGAAAGTGCATCCATGATGAAAGTCCACTGGCAATGAATTTTAATTGGTGTCACACCACGAATGATTACATGGTGGTCATGTAACGAAAACGTCACCATTTTAAGTATCGAAAACAATTCTCATTCTCTCAGCTGCCGCTAGAGGTTCTGTCTGTCGTACAGTGCTGCCATCTGAGTCACATATTGACAAAGAGTGCCCGCTCATTTTCAAACAAACCGCATTTTTCTTTCTGTTTCCAGTCCGGAGAAAAAAAATAGAGGTCTTAAAACTTTAATACACCGCGTATATCGTACTTTTTCACAGATACTAATTCGCACTACGCGTTTCGCCATGATACGGGATCATGAGGTACCTAAGGATACCGCATCTGGCGATTGCATATCACGCTGAAACGCAGAGTACTAAATAAAGTCTGTGGAAAGTATGATATCTATTAATTTGTAATCATGGAAACTAAATAATTTTAAAATACTTAGTCATAATTTTTTTCATATTTCCATCGGATTCTTTTATTTTACTAAAAATAATGACTGTTAATTATTCCATTTTTACAAGTTGGCTCTTCAAGATGGTTTCAGTCTATTATGTGGAAAAGTAAAAACACCGCGATTCCACTGATAGTGGAGTTTAACTGTTTTTCCATTTGTTACTTCATTTTGGTTCTCGTAAACAAAATGATTGCTTATTTGTTTATGTGAGGTCTAATTCAATGAATTTTCCTAACAAGAGCCTTTATTTTTGTTAAATCTTCTTAATATTTTTAGCAAGAGGTTGACAAATAAATTCTAATATTATCGACGAAAAACAACATTTTTGCATTTTGTAAATGGAGGTAATTTAGTTTCTCCTGGATTATTCACTCGAACCTCCAATGCTGCTATCACTTTAGAGTACTCATTAGGAAAAAAAATCTATCCGTTATAGTTAGATCAATATGGAAGCACTCTGACCGGAACAGTGCTACGCCAAGTATGATAACAAATAACCCCTCAGTTTGAAGTGAATGCCTAAGAACATTGTATAAGATTGACATTTCATGTCAAATTTCTAAAGGAACTCCTTCAATCCAAACGTTTCAACGCATTTTTCTCTGTGCTTCTTGCAGGACTATACCATGTATTTATTTTTAGACATTATGTGGTTACTAGTAAGAATATAGTGTATATTGAGAATACTTTATCCTAAACTCTTCCTGGAAGGCAATCCGTAGGGAAAGAAGCGTATTTCCATTTCCTGGGAATTCCCGTCTCTCTCCTATTCATTTATGAGACCGTTTGGACACTCTGAGGGTAGGATCCTTTGACGTAGGAAAATTGCGTCCATAAATATTCCCAAATCCAGTTACTTGACAGTCTGCGTGGTCAAGGAAGTATATGATTCTGCGAATCATCCCCACATTTCTCTTTGCAAGGCTTTGCGTTTGGTTCAGAAGCCGCGGTGGTGGCTTTGTGGTTACGTGACTAGCTAATAATCCCGGAAACATAATTTAGGTTCAACCGCTCAGATCCAGGAGTGTGTGGAATTTTCCTCAGTATGATTATTTTAGTAAGAGGTGTTAATACCCCACCAACTACAGTATGGAGTAGTCCTACAATTTCGAAGGAAAATATCCATTTTATTAGATGCTCAAAGGGCAGAAAGTATTGCAATGATCCAAAACAGCGTAGTATACCTACCCGCGTAAGTTACAATAAGTGCTGCAGGAAGGATAAAATGGCACCAGGCGTTCCATTTTTCCGTGAGATCAATCTTTTTGCTGACAAGAATAAAATGTATATTATATTTTAACGTGATGATTTTATATCCTTTTTTTAGAGAAGATATGATGATGTTATTAGATAATAGCTATATTACAATATCTAGCAAGTAGCTATGAAAAATATTAATTGGGTAACGACTGTAGAAAATATTCCAAAATGTGTCAATTGTAATGATGTTTGCAATTTTGTTGTACGTAGTACTACAGATTTTCATTTTGTTTATTACGTTCCTTATTATGGTTCATCAGTATTAGACTTGCATTCAAAAAAACAAGTAATCTAAAAATTCACGTGCAAAACCTGGAGACGATTATTATACTACTTAGCTTGTTTCATGCATTAAAATATCCATTAATGTTTCTCGAACGCACAATAAAAGAGTTATTTGCTATGCCAGTGGTCTCAAATGTTTTCACCGTGGGGACAACATTGGGTCCTTCGAAATTGTGCAAGTTAGAAAATTGTAGAACTGAATTTATGAGTTTTTCTAAAACAGAGAAAAACTCTGCAGAGTAAGGTCAATTTTAAGGATATCAATTATTTTTTATTATATATGATAATTAATATTATTAATGCATATATACGTGAATCTTATTGAGCAATTGCGAAGAATAATGCCTGATTAAAATGTAATAATTAATTGTTAAATTTCCGCACCATTTCTCACAGGCTTGATAAAAACATGAAAACTCACCAAACTTGCGCGCTGAGACCATTTTCGCTTGGATTTCTTTTCTGCGTTCATTTTATGTAGTGAATTGACTTGCAAGAAAAACACCCCGTATAAGTTGAAGTCAACCAAAAAAAAGTCAATGGCTATTATCGCACGATTTTAGAGCGCCGGTAGGAAATCCTCTCGATCCCACAGCCGTTGAAAAAAATTTCTTAAATGTAAGATTAACGGCTGGATTAAGGATAAATTTAGTTCGAAGATCGGGTCAGGTGCAGTGATTTTTTTTTCAAATAAGAGCAGACCAGATGTAATATTATTATATTGAGTGAGAACACACGGAGAAGAATGAAGGGGGAATCGGACGAAGAAATAAAAAAGAGAAACGGAGACCTTGGAACTTTTTTTGCCCTTGAATCCGGATGAGCGATGTTTTCCGGGGCAAAGGCGCGTCAGAGGAAGACGTCGCGACGTCCGAACGGAAAGCACAAGAAGGGACGACATTGTGGAGGCGGGGGGGGGGAAGAAGCTTCCGGAGAGCGT
>WURS02052419.1:0-10922 GCA_011762765.2 Rhinocypha anisoptera | reverse complement strand
CTCAGGGGTTTCATAGATTTTCCACGCCCCCCTTCTTACATGTTGGCGTTTAAATGTGAAGTTGTTTTTTTCATTAAGGACAAGCACCATATACTTAACTATTTCCCACGAAATAGATATCTGTCATTCAAATATCACTAATAATCATGACAAAACATGCACCGTCATGTGTATTATCACAAATTATTTTCTTTCATTTTCATAATTAGTCTCTCTGCAATTAATATATGTAACTTCAACTGTAAATATGTATATATATATATCCTACTTAAATGTATTAATTTACTGTTCTTTATGTCAACTGCTGTATACATTTCAAATCTGTGAAATGCAGTTAGGTGGAATAGGAGACTCTTAAAGTCTCAACGTTGCCCCGAGATAAAGACAACCTATCTCTGTCCAACCTATTCTCCAGTCGACATTCCTTCTCACGCATCGCGCATTGACATGCACGACGATGCACGCAACACTTTTATTCTTCCCTCTTTTCCACCGACCAGTTTTCTGATTCGGGCGTACTCAACGAGGAATGCACGTGAGTCCCAGTAATCTAAATGTTTCGTTTCGTCCCTTAAACTGGTCACATCCCTTAACCCTTTCGCGCCGAAGGACGCACCTATGCGCCGGTGATTTTTCTACGCAGACGACCTAAAGACGCACCGGAGCGTCTGACTTGACCGTGGCGTGGGCTAGTGACCCAGGTATAAAATGTAACCCTTCTGTCCCCCAACTCCGCGGGACTCAAATGCTTTCCCAGCCAAAGGGGCTCCTTTTTTCGACCCTCGGACCTTTTTCCATCCCTATTCTGGCAGGTAGTCGGCGGTCATCAGATTGTTAATCAGTTGTTTTCCTAAAAAAATATTTGTTAATTTTGTTATAAATATAGTTGATGAAACGATCCTAATTTGTTTTAAAGACTATATCCCAATTTTAAGTGAAGTTCTAGTGTTAATATTAACGTTGTTTTAGAAAAACTTGGTTTGGAAAACTTCTTGGCGAGATCGCATATTTCGTAAGGTAACATACTAAAATCCTTAAGAATGACAGTAGAATTTCATTTAAAAAATGGTTTTTGAGAGAAAATCAAAAGATAACCATTTGCGAACACAAATTATTTAATAATACAAAATTTATGTTTTTAGCATAAACACTGGAATAAAATATAACTGACCATGGACTCATGCTGAGACGGGAAATCCGAAGGGGCGGAGGGTCGCGTCCGCCTAATTACCCGGTAGAGGAAAGGGTCAGGCTCCTATGGAGATGGGTCCGAAAAGGGCAAATTCTTATACCCGTAAACCAAAACGAAACCAAGATACCATACCTGGGTGCATAAGATATTTTGAAGAGCTCAGTCATATGGTGACCATTTCTCAGAGAATTTTCCCGGCGCGAAAGGGTTAATTTCAGGAATGACAAATTATTACCAAGGGCTATGATTATTCTTAATATTTGTTTAATAATTTTTCATATTTTATTTACTTAGGTAAGGAGAAATAATATGCATAGCTGGAAGTTATATAATTGTGAGTAGCTTACAAAGGATGCATTATATTTTGCTGTGTTTTTTGTCATACTCACTGTTTACTTATTTATATTATGTGGTAAAATTTCTCGAGTCCATTGCCATAATGCCTAGGGACATTCATAATATTCATGTAATATTCATTTCAAAGTAGAAGTAACAACATAAAAAGTAAAACCATTGAGTTTTAAGTAATTTACTTCTTATAGGCTTCTGAAACTCATGATTCTCATATATATTACTTTAAACTGAATAGTTGGTGGTCTATGCGGAACATTTTTACAAAATTATGCCTTTATAGCTTTGATACCTTAAATTATCAATATAGGGCCACTTAAAACATTTTTTATTGTAATAAAGTAAAGTGAAGAGCAGACATTAATGTGTGGTGACCCAATGAAATATGTGGTTCGCCAAAGCTTCCAGAGATAAAAAAATGGCAATCCCAATATTGATCTTTTTTGTGTCAGTGTAATCAATGTTATTGTAAGTGTAATGAAATTGGAGTGAGAAGACTCCATTCATATTTTTATGAACATACATTCATGCTTTCTGGATAATGTTCACAGGAAGTTTGCTTTCTTCCAACTGACCCATAATGGGTAAAGCTTAATCCTAGTCACTCTTATCCCTCTCTCTTTTATGGGTTTATTTTGGCTTCATCTGTATCTGAGGTATCTTTCTTTGAAAACCTTGCTTATATATTGTTTTATGATTAAAGATTCACGTTTACAAAAATATTTTTTAATAATTCATGTCATCATAAGATGCAGAAAACCACAAAAATCCAAAAGAATTTTATTTACGTTGATACCAAATTATACATTATATTTCTGGTTAATGTTAAATACCTTAGTATATTGCTAGGATTGATTATTAATTAGTACATCATGTACTTGGGTGGTGCTTACAATTTCATAGATTGATAAAACATACTGAATATTGGTTTGTGGTTGAATCCATTGTAAGTTACGAATGGCTATGAATTTGAGCACACGATATGGATGGTCATCGTTGTTGTAATCTCTCTCTGAAATGATATTCACTAGAATTTAGTCTAAAGAAGGTATGTACAAATAAAATACTAAAAGGTGTAGGCTGCAAAAATATGTCACCTACAATGTACCAAGACATTTGGCTGAACAAGGCATTATATCAATGAACTTATGTCACTCACCTTATATGATGATATGTTATATAAGAAAATATTTCAGTGAGAATATATATTTAAATGTTATCATCCGGAACCACCATCACATTGTAATTTAAATAGCATCTCTTTTGATTTGTAGCTCAAGTGGGCATGCTGATCCAATCATTTTCATAGATACCATATATTTCTAAAAAGTTATTCAAGCTCCAGTATTTGAACATTTTTATTGTGCATAACCGATTTAAGAATTGATTTTCTATTGCCTTTCCTGCAAATTTCACCTTTCCTCAATGCAGTGCTGACCATTTTCAGTTATCGGACGTTGTATGCCGACTATCCGTGGAAGCTCGAGGATGGTTGAGGAAAGAAAAGGGGGATGGTGGGGTGGGAAAGGGAGAACTGTATCCACTGAAGCTCAACCAATGGGCCGTGAAGAACTTCTAAAGGGCCTTCGAGATAATTTCCATTCCTACAGTGGTGCCTTTCAGGTATACATTATGTTTGGCTAGATGGTGATTCCATTAGAGCAGCATTTTTGTACACTAACCAAACCTAGGTTTTAATAATGTTTTAGTTTTTAATATTTTTTTTTCATTTGATCCCATCTCGCGAGTTGAACTTTTCTTTGAAGGTTTATTCTTCACTTCAACTCATCATATAATTCAATTGTTTAAATTTAATAGATAATAGAGAGAGTTTGCAGTAACCAAAAGGATTATTTTTTTTATTTTGCATCACCATACATCTTATATTTACTATTGTGAGAGTGCTATTAAGAGAAAATTGCTGGTTTCTGCTTCAGTGTCTAATAATAATTATTTACACTATTATTATTTCAAAGCTTCAACTGATTACAGACTTTGTGGTGGCTGCTGCCTCTTCCTTTGCTAAATGTCATAAAATGGTCCATACTAACCATAATGTTGAAAGAAAGTGGTTTTTGATAAGTATTTAGCATTATGTGAAAAAATTTAAAATTCTCTATGCAAAAGGTCCCTACCAACAAATTCTGTAAGTTATATGAATCAACTGCCGAAATTCGAGCTATTACTGGTCTTCTCCCTTATGGATATTCTCCCTTTATCCACCCTTGTTCTGTGTTATAAACTGTAGTATGCAGAGCCTCTAAATAGATAATAAACCCATTTAAATGTCATCATTTATACAGTTTTAAAATAAAATTGAAAATGTTGTACTCCCTCTCGCTTAGATACCACCAGCTAACCATATTTTCGTTCTAGATAATAGGTGTCTGTGGTTACTTTTTTTCTTTCTGTCATAGCCTACTTTCTTTTGGCACATATATAAATGCATGCTGCTCAATCATACTGTGGTGGGATGGGGGCAGGAATCATTATCATCTCTCATGCCTTACAGTTGTTTGGGTGAATTTGGATGTAGAATCCAACATGTTTTATTGAAAATTAACAGTGACCTACTTATATGTATTTTTTAACTTCGTGTTTTCATTATACATATTTAATTTTATACTTTTCTTTTATGAAAGCCATATCTTAATATCTTTTAATTATAGAGCATAATGTAAAGTTAAAATTTCAGCATACAAAATCCATTTTAGAATTAAATACTGTATACTATGATGGATGTTCTGAAAGTAATGCCTCATATTTCTGATTTTTTGCTCTAGTTTACTACTCCAGAAAATGCAAATCCAAATAGTGACTAATTTGAGAAATAGTGTTGTGTTGCTAAAAGTGTCTTATGTGACTTTTATGCTATTTGTATATGTAATTTTCAAATTATTAAGTATGGTGCATAACTTTCAGAAGATTCTTCATTTACATAATAGGTATATAAAATGTGATGAATATTTCATGTGTAAAATTGATTTTAAATTACCTTACAGAGTAATAGTTTGTAGTAGTGGCAGACAATATAATTGAGGCTGCAGGCAGAAGATATTTTTATGATTTTATTCTCCATTTCCAGAATCCAGGTGCTGTTTGTTCTTAATTTTGTGTTTATCCACCACTGTAATTGTATTCATTCATTTGATTAGTCATAATTTATTTCTAAAATGTCTTTCATGAAACCAGTTTTTTCTTTCTATGAAGCATTTCATGTATACATTACATTTTTGTTGATATATAGGAGTTGTACTAAGAATGCTCAAGTCAGCCATGAATATCTGCTCAAGCGGCATATCATCCAAGATTAATTTTTAAAACTGCTGTACTCATTGGAATTTTATATTAACAAATTTATTCCAGTCAAGGAAGTATGAATGTTGTATAAATAAGGGTCTACAAGTGACAGGCTGTCACTAGTATATTCATCTATTTGACTAATGAAATTCAATTCCTTTGAAAACAGTTAACTTCAATTTTTATTTATGACTCTACATCAAGATGAAGATAATTTTTAGGTTCCTTCTTGACATTAGGTGACTGAAGAGAAGGTAACATCACTCTTGATATCTCCTAGTAAACAGTGAAAAGGTAATAGTTAACTTCATGCCAATAAAATGCCATGATTCATATCTCCCGAGCTTCTATCTCCCAGCTCTTGCTGTGGCTCTTACAGCTAACATCTTTCTGACACATTTTCTCTTGCTTTGATGCATGCTGCATTTAATGTGGCCTCTCTACACCATTTTCTTTCTAATCTTACTCACCTGAAATTTTTCTGCTGTTGCTATACTACCATTGGTGTCCGTCCCACAGTAGCTGGACGGTGCGTGCCATACTATTTGACTGCCATCGAACATCAGGGGCTGTCAAAGGTTCAATATGAAATGAAAGGAGTATCAGGAACTTTGGATGTTACTGTGGAAGAAATAAAAAATGCCACACGATTTATGGCAGCCATGTCCAGTGCTCAGGAGGTAACTCGTTACTGTCATGTGAAATTTTATTGTGATTGTTCCATTTTATTAGCAAGGTGATATAATTAGATTGCTTGAAATATATCCTCAAGGTTTTCAGCATTCCTCATAAATGCATGCTTTGCATTAAGTTGCTTGAATAGCTGTATGCCCAAGCTGCTTCATCTTCTTAACTAAGTAAATCAAAGTACATATTCATGAAACTTGATTTGTTAATAAGCCATATCTGTGTTGTCACAAGTTACTTTGTCATTTAATTTAAAGTTAATAATGGAAAATTAGTTGAAGCAACTAACATGATAATCATGGGCAACCCATGAATGAAGTGAATAGGATGGCCACCATGCACCCTGTAAAGTTGAATAAAATGCACACAGGTGCAAACATTGGGTTTTTGAAAGGTTCACATCATGACAATGTAGAATAAATAAATAATTACTCAAATATTACATTTAAGGCAGTATGAACTTAAAGTGTAACTGGAAACTTATGATAAAGAATAAATGCAGTCACAGATGGTACAAGAATATAATTTAACTCTCAAACTATATACCAGGTGAATGCATGGTTATAAAAGAAGATATTGAAGGAGAAATCTTATTCACAAAGATTAGCTGTGTCCTCAAGGATTTACAGTTTTTAATTTTTTCTTGGTTTTAAGACTATTAATATTCTTGGCAATCATCTTAAGATAAAAAATCCATCATATTGTTACAATGAACTTTACTTTACTTTTGTTATGAAGTAAACTTTCACTTTGAACTCCAACCTGAAAAACTTGGGTAATTTCATTTTAAAATTTATGACTTCCTTAATGTGTTGTCATGAGTGTAGTTATAAGCTAAAATTAAGAAAAGTAAATTATTCTAAAACAGAAGATACTTCATTATTCATGATCTTAAGACATACCATTCCTTTTGTGTGTTTTCAAGGAAAATAAGCTGTGATCATACGTTTCTTATTCATTTATGCTTTTGTTTGAATCACCTTTCACATCTTGGGGACATATCTCATTATTTTCCCATACACACTGATGGAAGATGTTTTGTCTATCTTGACATACTCACTGACAATAGCTCAAACTTATTTCATTGTTTGTTCTCCTGGAGTGATTGTAAATGTCTCAAAGTATCCATTCTGGTGTTGGCTCTATCTCCCTCTAGTACCTAGCTACCATTGGTGTTCTCTCTCTCCTGCTCTGACTGAGTGATGTAACTCATTTATAACCTCACAAGGTGTAAACACCTTGTTTCAAGTCTGTATTAATACACCTGACAAACCACTCCTTGGTTATAGAAATATTTTAATTCTGCTTCTTTATACATTCTTCCATTAATTATTTTTGTAAAATGTAGTACATTAAGTTTACTATAAGGTCCATCTTCCCAATTTGCTTTAACTCCTTCAGAAATAAAATTCTAATGAATCAATATTCTTATTACCTTTGCCAAGGTCCTCATTACTTAAAAACTATTTGTGAAACTGTTAAAAGACATAAATCATTCTTCCTTGCCTTGACAAAACCTTGCCTAATTAAACAAAAATTAGAGCCTAAATTAGTCTTTTTAATCATTATTGTTAGTCTTTCAGGCCAAAGATAGGTTGATTACAACCCTCAGCTCTTACCTATTTTTATTCCCTATCTATTCTTATACTGTCTAGTACTTTCCATCATCCTTTTGAATTTGCTTATTTGTGTTGGTCCCCCAGTTAATACATACAGGTTATTTTAGTGTTAATGAATATTTGGAAGACATTATATATATTATTTTGGTAATTCATTACCTTTTTTTTCCTTCTTAAGAATTTTTCCTATTATTTGAGAGTCACTTCATTGATTGGCTTTGGTATATTTTTATAGTCACATTCCCTTGCTGACTCCTATCATACCATTCAGAAAAATTAATAGTTTTAGACAAAACAACATCCATTCCATGAAAGGGATTCAAACCCCTGACTTCTTGGTTAGCTAGCGAGTGTGTTACCCACTTGACTAGCCAGGCTGGCTTCTAATTCGCTACCGATATGGTTCTGTTAAAAAGCATGTACTTTTGTTGCAATTTTATTAATTTTATGTATGCCTAAATATTTTATACATGCTTATTTTTGTGTTCCTCCTTGATGAATGCCAAGCATTTATTTACCATTTATAGATATCAATGTTGTATCTACCATTTTACCTTTTTTGTCTTTATATTAAGTATTTTTCCCCATTATATTAGAGTTGCTTTGTCAATTAGTTTTGACCTATATTTTTATTGCTGCATGCCCCTGCCGATACTAACCATTAATGGAAATTCGTTTTTAGACTAACATCATTTATTCCCTGGACTGGGTTTGATGGTCCACCCTTGGGTTATCTGACGAACTTGCTCTTCACTAGGCTGAACCAACTACCACTATATCCACCATTTCAGCGTCATTGTCTCTGTACTGGTGACTTGCTCAATCTTCAAACTTTTTCAGGAGTTTCATATTCAGTAACTACTTTCATCAGGAGGTCATATAAGCGTATTATCTGTGACACCAATGTTTCACACAGGGTCTCACTAGATCTCTACCTGAGCAATGATTTGAGGGGTACTAACAGTTTTTGAGGGGTTCTAATGGTGTTTGAGGGGTTCTAACGGTTTTGAGGGGTTCTAACTGATTGTGTTTTGTTAGACACTGATTTATATGCAACCCCAGTATTCACACCCCTTGACAGGTCTGGCAAAAGATCGCCAGCCGTTCATTGTTTTGTTTGTTAACACAAACATTTTTGCTTTTAAGTCATGAGAATGTCCCTTCTGTAAAAACTATTCATGCAGCATTTCAGATCAGTCAGAAAATTTGGAATGACTTGTGATAAGTAAGACGTGTGGAGAAATGGGAAAGTTGTCAATCTTGAGCCCGTCTTGGGTGCCAAATTGGTAGGAATTATGAGATTTTTGGCAAGAGAGGTTCTCTAGGCTTCTCGAGATTATCCAATGTGGGATTGAATGCAATCTTAAAAATATGTTTCCAACCTTAGCTCATTTCACATAATAGCTAAACAAGCTATGCACTCACAGTCTCACTTGTAGTGCTTTTAGCACCGCTATGTAGATGTTGGCATTCTCCTCTTGTGAACCAGTCATGGCATTTGACAAAGGGGTGAATGTTGTGACAAAGCATGCAATGTCAAGAAAATCACAAAAGTCATATACATAATGTGCAGTGAATCACAAAATTCAAAATTAATATTATGAAGTGGTGTAATATAAAGGTTTCCATTCTATATTTCATTATCTTTATTAAAAAATACTATAGATGAGTGAAAATATCCACAAATACTCAGATACCTTGAATAATCGAAAATATTCATGATGCAAGATCTTGAATAATTAGTCTGAAAGCAGAAATTCAAAAACTTTGAATATCGCACCATTTGTCATATTTGGTACACTTACATGTGTATGGTGCTATAATCAACATGTTAATGAACTAGATCAAATGCACAGCGATGGTGCTTCATTCTTTTCAGTAAATACTTGTTTTTTTAGTTTATTTTTATTTTGTTCATTAATGAATTATTGCTTACCTAATTCTAGAATAAAAGAGCATCGATGGTTGGTGCTCAGCATTAGCTTCATGTTTGAATAAAAGATCTTGCTCTCCTACATATTTTCATCAATAATTTAGAATAATTGACAACGTCTTTTATGATTTTATTGTATTGTTAATGATTCGATTGTATAATAGGTAAAATTATATTTTAAAAAAGAGTTACAATTGTAAATTTTATTTCATTGAGTTTTAACTTATTACTTAAACAGATAACATTTTAGCAGAATAATATAAAATAAATTACTAGCCATTGTAGTATTTGAGGTATTCGAATATTTGAGGTATGATCAGTATTCAAATTTGAGAAAACTATCTCTAAGAAATATACAAATTCATATCACTCTAAACATCGAAAAGAACATAATGGTTCTCTTTGTGGAAAATATAGTGCGTGGCTGTTGTTGGCCCTCGCCTAGTTTATAACGGTAATCAAGCTTTACAGTGATCAAGCTGAAACTTGGTTTGATTGCTACTAGAGGGTAGAGTCCATTTCATACTTAGCTCTAGGTATGATAGTAGTACTCTAGAAATCCTGCCAGCACCACATAGGATTCCTTTCCCATCCACTTGTGATTTTCCAAAAAGTTCTGGTACTTGAACTATCACACAAATTGACCCCTTGCTGGAGAAACGACTTGTTATAGGCAGTTCAGCAGTTGAAATATCTGTTTTACTTAAGTGAGATCAGTCTTTAGGTTATAAAATAATTTTCCCTTCTATTGCTCACCCCCCCTCCCCCAATACTTTTGAGTCTTTCTATAGATCCCTAACATCTCCTCAGCCTGTCTGCCAGTGAACCCATGGGGTGTATGCTTCTTATTTTCTTGTTGCAATTGTTTCAAATAACTGTTGCCCAAATAATGTCTAATAAATTTGATTTTTGTAATGCATACTATATATGTTACATTTTTAGGCTTAAATCATCATAGACAACTACCACTTGAAGGAACAGCTTGGCTAGAATGAGGTTTATAAATTGGGATTTCTGTTATTATTTTGTAGTTTTTTTCTGGTTTGTGTTGTATATATCTGCTATTTAAAAAATTATATTTAGATTTTTCATATAATGCCATTATTTTTTACTCTTTCTCAGATATTTGTTGACAGTCTACTGTATTGACAGTCCAGTCATTATTCAGTACCTCTTCATATATTGTCTCTGTTTATTTGCTCTTACTGTTTGCAAATTTTAAGTCCAATAATTAATTGCATGAATATAAAATTTGTGTTTTAGATAGCAAGATAGCTTTGTGTATTTTTAACTTATTTTTGCTTGGTAATTTCATCACAAAAATAAGGTTTTTTATAATTTCATTATTATAACTAATTAACTTTGTTCACAGAAGAAGTAGCCTTATCATAAAAGATTGAAACTATTGTTTTTATTTTTCCACATGACATTTGTAAAACACAACCTGGGCTTCATAGTGTTGCAACAAAACTTGCTTAGTGTTTTACAAACTCCAATTGGGAAAATAAAACTGTGTTTCAGTATGTTGAACTTCCACAGAGTTACACCTTATACAATCGATCGTATCATTAAAAACATCTGTGCCACAATGGCAGCATCACTTTAAGGCTTCATGTGACCAGTAAGACCATTCATTCATCTACATCTATCTACATCTACATAATACCCTGCAAGCCGCCGCAAGGGCATGTGGCAGGGAGTGAGCCACCACCATACATTCACATGCACTCTCAATGCACATGATGCAGGTCATGCATTACGCTCAAAAAGAAGAAACTATCATGCAAAACCTAATACGAGAACTATAAAACATGCTGGAAAACGTCAGATCGCTCACAAC
>WURS02052408.1:0-10923 GCA_011762765.2 Rhinocypha anisoptera | reverse complement strand
CCATCCCCACCCCCCCCCCCCCCCCCCTCCCCCCCCCCCCCCCCCCCCCCCCCCGTTCAGTCCCCCCCCCCCCCCCCCTCTCCCTCAATCACTCAATATCCCTCAATAACCTACCTTCATTTCAATCTCAGTTCCCGAATCGCTGGATTCACATTCATTCTCCCGTGTTCCTTGGATGCCGCATTTTTGCGTCGTACTCCCACGTTTCCAAACATTTGCTAATTAGATTGAGTGTTTCTTCAATGGTCTAAAAATTCAGGGTGCAGAAAAATTTCAACTCGAGTCGCGGACGTCGACGGGGAGATTGAAACCAATGAAGGCGTCAGATTAAACTAGAGCGTATTACTAGGGAGCAACGGAAATGCGAATGACGTTTCTCATCGTTTCAGTCACAACTCAATTAATATACTGCTTCCTTTTCAAAATGCAATATCTTTGATTACTGACCGCGCGTTTGTGGACAAATCGAGCACTGGATTATTTCTAAAGATGGTGAACACTCACCTACGAACGTCAAACTTTCAACCCAAAGACATTAAATTGCGTCGTTGAATGATCCATTTATTTAACCATTAAATTTCGTATACTCTTCGATGAACCCCGCTTTCATATTCCTTGTAAGTGTTTAAACATTCGGCCTCATGACGCACGTTAATTCGAAAATATATTGTGAAATTGTGCATACGTGAAAATAATCCAATTAACATGCCCACGCAAATTTGATGTTGTCACTGTTTTTTTCACTTTAAATGTGGAACATTTATTTTTAGTCCAAGACAAGAGTATCATTAATAGCCTTCTCTCTGTCTATTGTCCCAATATATGATATGCTTTTACGTCTAATAATTCTCTCTTTATATGCAATGCCGTAGCTGTTAAGGTCCCTCGACTTGCTCCTGATTAAAATACTTGGGCTTGTCATGCACTGTAAGTGAACTTTGATACGGTCGCCGAAACCACAAGTGTAGTCCGGCATCCCGGGCACTATACCAGTCATCCGGAATTAACCCTACCATTGATTTCCTAGCTCCTCAAAATGTTGGCGGGTGATGCCTTATTTTTACACCACTGCAGCAATTAACTCTCGATGATGATGTAGAAAACCATCAATTCATTCTAAGGCATAGGAACTGAAGTAGAAGCAGAAGCAAGGGATAAGTCCTGTTCAGAATGAATTTCAGTTTGGAGTGATATATAGGCTCGTATAAATGGAAATCACATGTGTATCTACTCTGACATATATAATTAAACTCACTTTGAAATAATTTCACACTATCTTTACAGAATTGTTTCATTTACCAAAAAATAATTATAAATAATACCCGGTTATTTTCAATTTTTTAAGGAATAGTGCTTCTTCACTTACTTGGTAAGGTAAATTGCAACTGAAATAATTTTTACCATTTTCGGCTCAAATTGAGGTCTTTCTAAAGTAAAGAAAGTTCAAAATTTAAATTGTGGCTGTCGAGGAACGGACGTAGGTATGTTAGTTGCACCATTTTAGAAATTAGGAAAGACACTCTCAGATTATATGACGGTAAAATCGATTTCAAACCCGAATCAGAGATCGGAGCAGTAAGGATTAATTTCTGGTGCAAAAAAAAACTCAAATCAATGTCTCTCGAAATAACATTACTCATTAAATCGTATAAAGGCATTGAAAAACCATGTGAAGTCTTATAGCGCAGGAAACCCATTGAAGAATATTACATATTTTGTTAGACCTAATTGGAAATATGGATTGATTACAGATAAAGGAGAATTACTTCCAACGTAGTAGTAGTATTTTTGTTTGAAGGGTTCTTCAATGGATATTGTCATTTTGTCACTTAACTCTGACCAGCTGGAGTCTAATTTTGGATGGAGGAATATGAATGCTGGCGATGCTGGAATCTCCCCGGAGTATTCTGGAGATTTTCCCGGATGTCGTGGAGACGTATGGCAGGCAGCCAGGCGGTCGCCATGGGTTTCTCTTCCATCTCCGGCGTCCGTCTAACCCCGTGTCCCAAAGAGTGTCTTTCAAGGGCCAAGAAGATCTGTCCGCTCACCCTATCAGTTTTTGAGGAACGTCTTTCTTAGGTGTTGGATTTCTCCCTTATCGGCAATGACCTTGGCCCCGTGGACAAGTGACGAAAGAACGGCACGACGAAGGGAAGGATGGTTGGTGGCTGCTGCCGTTGAGAGGGACATCCGTATGGGTCGGTTGCGTTTGCACGCTACGTCCCAGCATTCCGTCTCATTTCCTCTAGATAAATATATCCAAGAAGGGGAGCCGCCCATTTATCTCTATTTACATCGTGAAATTAATACTTGGATGTTCATATGTTCCAGGAAGGAGTTCAGGGTGTTTAGTCCATGGAGCCACATTATGCACGTGACACCCACTTATCTGAAAAAACACCTCGGCCTCCGAGGAGCCGAGTCGAGGGCCTTCTCTTCAAAATCCTCCGTGAAGAAGTTCGCGATGGCAGGTGAAAGATGGGCTCCCATGGCCTGCTAGTAAAATTTCCAGTCACAGAGAAAGTAAGTGGATGTTAAAACGTGGTGAAACAACTTCATAGTACCACCGTTCTTTCAAGGAGATGCTAGGTGTCGGCAAGAGGGACTCGAGTAAACAGAGACACCACATCCAAACTGACCATTACGATATGTCGGTCGCCTCTAGTTGAAATCCTTCAAGGATTTTCACAAAACCCTCGGAATTTTTGACGTGGTGCTCACGGGAACAAGGTCCCGGTGAGGTATTTAGCCAAACTGTAGGCAGGCGATCCAATGGCACTCACAATCGATGGCAAAGGCATCCCGTCCTTAAAGATTTAGGGTAACCCTTACATCCCAGGAGGAGCCGGCGTCTGAGGCTGGAGTTTCCTGACTGTGTCAGCAGGAAGGCCGGATTTATTTGTAAGGGCGATAGTATTCCTAATTATGGTGTCAGTAGCGTCGCGAGGGATACTTTGGTAAGCCTCATATGAGAGATTCTCCCGTATTTTCAAGTGGTAGGCTTCGGTTTTCATCGGCACCTAAGCATTGCTTTCGTCCGCCGGCAATATGGTGATATCCTTCCTTCTGCGTAGAACACGAATGGCCGCCTGCTCTTCTCCCGTGACGTTGGGTTTAGGAAACAAGTCCATGAGAAATAAGAATTACGTACTGCGTATTTTTCCACTACGATTTTTAATCTGGTACGACTAGTTTCAACGCTACGGTGTCATCTTGCCGAAGATGACGCCGTAGCATTGAAACTAGTTGTACCAGATTCAAATTCTTAGTGGAAAAATACGTAGTACGTAATTATTATTTCTCAGAAATGGATTTCCACATAGTTATGCCTAAAAATATAGAATAAAGCAAGTTCCTTTTTAGAGCAAAGGAAATTTCGCTTCTCACCTCCTCCAGGCCGTAGTCCCCTCACCTTCGATCCCCGCTCTCCGTAAACATCACCAGTCAACATTCTGCAATCGTGGTTTATCCCTATCATCTTTTAGGTTTCTTTTAAGCATTGTTCCCATGCACGTTGTCGGATGATTTTTTTTCGGGTTCAGCGATTCAAAAAGCGCTGGTCGGGCACTCTGTAAATCTCTTCTCTACTGTGAGCCTCTCCTTGTTGTCCTTCCGCTCCTTCCAAACCCAAACTTGTCCTAACTTGGATACTTTTCTGCTTTTCGCTACATATTTTCGGCACATTTTCTTTTCGAAATTTTCGATTCCCTGTTCGTCAAGCTAATCGTACATAAATTTTCACATTTGTGTACCTTTTTCTTTTTGTTGTAACAGACCAGATGCTCTTCTTCAAACTCCCCAAATCACATAACAAGGTTAAACGGCTCGGTCGACGTTTCCTTTCCGGCATAAAAAAAATTAGTTCCGATGGTTTTTTCGTAAAATGGTGTTATCTTGTTTGAAGTTAGATCCCCTAATGATGTATCAAATTCTACCCCGAGGGCATTGGGTCCTTCTCACTGTCTTCAATCTAGCGTCCTGCCATATACGTTTTCTCTGGTAAAGTTTCTAAAAATTTTCCTCCAATATGTTCACCTTATTGTCGCCAGCAATAATAATGTGATCTTTGGGATTTAGAATACCATTTACGATTGCTCTGTGGATTTTGAAGTAACCCTTCATGAACGTTTCCCTCAGCTTTATCTTGCAGAACGTTAAGAAAAATTTGAAGCTTTCCCGGCGTATCGCTTGCGTAAATTCTTCTCTGGTCTTCGACCGGGTGAGTTCGTCCATAACTGCCGACGTTTCGATCCCTGACTCGGAAATCATCTTCGGGGCTTAAGAGTGCCGTATGCCAAAATCGTCCAGTTTATATATATATATTTCCTCAAAGGCTCAGGTCTTTTCTGATTGGTCCGGATATTGGCTCCCCTATGCGGCGTCTCCTGATTATCTGAGGGTTATTTCCTCTTGTCTTCTTTATCCGCTTCAACACAGGTTTCCATGTGCCACTCAAGTCCCTGTTGAGACTTCTGCTTTGAAGGCGGATTTCAATATCCTCCTTGGCCAGACGGTCCCAGTAGCCATTTGAGTAGCGTTTTCATAAGGTTAATCTGCACTTCTGAAAGCAGTTTTTTCATTCATTATTCCTTGACATCCCTCGCCTTCTTAATCAATTTATGTTTTTATCTGTTTATTTATGTTTCTTTCTTCCTCGTTTCTTGACTGTTAAGCAAAAGTAGTAGTTAACATCCATTAATTAAACAGTTCGCATCATCTTTCACATGCAATATTTTCGGTTACGGAAAACTTGATGAAAAGCATCTCACGGCTTTTAATATTAAAACCCAATCGTTACCCCTTATGGACCATTTGTAACACAGAGCAGAGGTGAATCTAAGATGCCACCTTAGCGTGATCCTGAAGGTGCTTATATTGTTTCATTTTTATATTACCACAAAGTGATGTTTTTCATAGACTCTGCAGAACATAAAACTTTTATTCCAAAAAACGAGGTCCGATCCGAGATTTGTAATTTTTTGACAAGTGAAATAAATGCGCTGCTGGAGTAATTCACATGTTTTTTTACCGAGAAATTTACTGATTTACATCACGTCTACTAACGATGTCTTACATCAAAATCTGCGTTACAATAATTCTGTCCACCAGAGTAAAGGATCGTTGATTATTGATTGTTTCTGTATATTGACTCGCTCTTGCCTGAATGTAGAATTCCAGGAACTCCCTAATTACAATCACTTTAAATTAAAAGAATTCCTCCTCAGATCCACTCACCTTACCCTTTCAAGCAATTTAAATAGGTATTAATTCCCTCCCTCTACATCACCGAACTAAATTCTGCCTTATGGCTGTCTCCTCAGCAGCGTCCAAGTATCTCCCCAAAATAACCGCCTCACCGATTCTCCCGCCTTCTTCGAATTTCACCGGGAGAGACGGATCCTCTCTCCTTCTTCCCCAACCATACACTACGCCCCCTCCTCTCGCTCGCTCTCATCTCCGCCCGCTTAATTTTCCATCTCCCTCTCTTCACTTCGCCTTAGAAGGAATAGTTAAAGGCAGAGTGGGGAGAGGACGTGAGAGGTGTAAGATGGTGGACGGATGAAGAAAAGAGAGCAGTTTCGGTGAAATTAAAGGGCTCGAACACTGCGATAATAATCTCCTGGCCCACGTCATTTCCTTCATCTCCCTACCCTCCAAACCAAGGTTTCACGCGAAAATATTTTCCATACGTGCATAAGTTCCAAGTCATCATTTCTTTGTAAATGTTACTTTTACGCCTCTATCACTCTGATAATGTTCTTCGATAAGCAAAACCAAAGCTTCTGGAGGCATACAAATGCACAGAGAACATAACTGTGAAGGTAGAGAGAAGAATGTAGGGGGAAACTAAAGAAATAAACGTGCCGAGGTAAAAGAGCTTGACGGAAGGTGATATTAGAGAATGGACACGGAGATGTAAATTAAAACTGATGAGATATTCTAATGCCCCTTATTTATGGTAAACGTTTTCGTGAAAACTGTTTTATAAAAGAATTCGCCAAATATTTTATAAAAAGTGTTTTTTTTACCGTATTTTTTAAAGTTTTTCTTTAAACGTGAATGCTCGCCGGACCGCCAACCATGAGTCGACTGTAAAAACTCTTGTACCTTTGACATGGTTTCATTTCTCCCATGAGACTCCAACTTTCATAGACTTTCATCTAACAATGAAGAAACTACTTCAGTATTCCGGTTATTTCCCAAGTTCATCGATATTTAAATTTTATTTTCATTCCACTGCAGGTGGCGTAGTTACAGGATTGTCATCTCTCATCGGTAGTTTCATAAGAGATTTAATGTAAATTTAATCTTATGGAAATTTTACGGAACCGGCTCTATTCCATAAAACGTTTTATAAATCTCGGTTTCACGAAATCTGTTATCGTGAACAAGCACAGGCCCATGAAATACCAGCGGTTTTTATAAAACGTTTTACGAAAACTATTACCATGAGAGATGAGAAATGAAGAACTCCATTTACGAAAAGAAAGAATTTGATGAGAGGGACCAGTAAAGAATTGAGGAAAAGATTAGTGAAAGCCCTCGTATGGAGCGTAGCACTATATGGATCCGAAACCTGGTCCATGAGGAAGGATGATGAGCATAGATTGGTGGCTTCTGAGATGTGGGTTTGGCGACGGATGGAGAAGGTGAGGTGGACAGAGAGAGGAAAACGAATGAAGGAGATTTGAGAATGGTAGGGGAGGAGAGACGTTTGCAGCGAGAGATCCAAAAAAAACAGGAAAGATGGATGGAAGGGGTATTCAAGAGGCATTTGGTTGTTAAAGGTTGTAATATAGGGTAGAAGGTTGGGTAAGCGGGGTAGGGGTAAGAAGAGAATAGGGATTTTGGACAGAATTATGGGGGGTAGGAAGTATTCAGATTTGAAGAGGGATTATACTTAGTAGTTATGCGGCCAACTTAAGCTAATAATATTCACTGAATCTGATGTGGTGGAAGAGATTCATACTAAGAATAAAAACAGCACTTTTCCACTGAAAAATAAAATTTTAATGTGCAACGTACTTTTCAGCTCACTGAGCCATCTTCAGGTACAAGAAGATGGCTCTGTGAGTTGTAACGTACGTTGTACATTAAAGTTTTATTTTTCTGTGGAATAGTGCTGTTTTTATTCTCACTAAAATAATGCTCATCAAAAACCTACCTTAACCGGTAGATTGCCCTTCATTCATATGACTGTACAGTCAGTCAGATTCGCCGATGACCAAATCCTAGTTATTGATCCAGCCAAAGGACTCCAGACCTTGTTGATTGCTTTACAAGACCAGTGTCAGAAGTTTGGGATGAAAATTAATAGTATGAAAACGAAAGTAATGAAATTTTCGAGAAGTTAGAAGGCCAATCTAAATGATCTAATAGAAGGGAGTAAATTAGAATATGTAGGAAAGTTCACTTATTTGGGAAGCAGTTTACTTAAGAGACAATGGGTTGTTAAAGGTTGTAATGAACGGTAGAATTTCGGGTAAGGTAGTTACCTAATAGGGTAATAGGGTGATAAAAATGGGAGTAGGGGTTTAAGATTGAATGATAAGTGGTGGAAAACGATTTGAAGAGATAGTAAGTTGGAAAAAATTCTCAGACTAATCAATCACCCATCTTAACCGGTAGATAAACCCTTCAATTAATCATAAGAGACACCTCCGGCATAACATGATCATGCCAGGAAGAAATGGAAGGTTTTTGAGACGAACAACATTCGTGTTCAAGGGCCGTAAATGGTCGACTCGAATAAAAAAAATCGGACTCCTGACACACCGTGAGACTGGCACGCGAGAGACGTTCGTCTCCAGGCGCTCACTCCCTGCCACACTCCCTCTCCGCGTCGCGACTTGCCTGATGTGACGAAAGTGGAGAGACGTGTGTTTGGGGGGCAAGCGGTCGCTCGGACCATGGGGCGGACGTGCGAGATCCTGGCCACTCTCACCCGAGATGGTCACTTGAAATATTCAGTGGGCGTTCCCATCCACGTCCCGCCCCACTTTAATAATATAAACAGGCTATCCTATTAGGCGTAGGAATCGGAAGGTCCGTGGATACTCAGCTCAGCCGACGGGGTAAACTTCTAAAGCCCTTCGCACAACAGCAGACGAGCGCGCATATTTCTCCACGCTTGTTTCGCGGGCCAACGCCTTTTTTCTTTTGTCCATACCTCCTCAGCGCCTTTGAAAGGGTTTTCCTCCCGCGCGTCAAAATGCATTCCCTTTGACCCGCTCCTTAACATACCCTGCTTACATTTTTTGCAACCTTCTGTATCCCTGTAATTGCCCTCATCTACCTTCTCTTTTGTCTTCTAGATTCGCTTTTTTCTTAGACGCAATTCGGAGCGTTAACCTTGAAGCCAAATTCATTAATTTTGTATTAATCGTGGCAAAGAACTTCATAGAATGGAACACGTGACTTCATTCAGTAATGGCATAATATATAATTATTTCTTCAATTTTCTCATTATACGACGATTTCTCATATGAAACGTTTAAAAGTAACGGACTGACGCCCTTGTCATTAGTTAATACTTTTTAAAATAGTCCTCAAACGAATAGTCTCGTGCGACACTGTCTCAGGCAGGACTTTGTGGAAGTCCATCATACCGGAGGAAAAAGTCTGCTGTTCCCACATAATTATCTATTTTCATGGTCATGTCAAATAGGTATTTACGTGGAAACTGCAGAGTTGGTTCTTTTAGCCCCAAATAGTCTCGTATTTTTCAGTGTTTACGAAAAGTAATTAAGGTAGGCGAGGGAATAATTGACCATGTACCAAAAGAGATAAACCGTTAAAATAGGCATTACTCCTGTTCGAATATTCTAAACATGGTAGGAAACTACACTCCTCCTAACTGGCTGTTAGAAAAAACAAAACACGGTGCACGTGGCAACATTTGGAAACACGATAGCTGACAGTCAGTGTTAATATGCAGTCTCATGGTCCTATTTTCTGAAGTTTTCTGCCAGAATCTGCTAAGGAGACATTGTAGGCGAGATAAACACCTCATATTTCAATTTTTTGTAATTAATCTTCGAAATAGGCATGTTAAAAGTTGATAACAAATTATCTGTCATCTACTTAGAGTTCTCCGCAAATTTTCTACGAGAGTGGTCAAATACTGAATCAGAAATGTAGAAATTCTCAGTATTTGACTCATAATTGACCTGTTTGTCGTTTTTATTGCATACCACTTAGAGGATTTTAATATATGACTTACTTACCATTCAGTTAAATGACTACATGTGAATTTATCATAAAGTTTATTCCATAATAAATCTTTAATTTATCTTATCATGTGTTAATTTTTTAACCCATAGTTACCGATTTTTTTATCAGCACGTGTAATGCTTTCCTGGATGATTCAGTGAAATTCTTTCTATGGACAAAAAACTGTTTGTATTTTTTGTAATCTAATATATCCAACTTTGTTATTATAAAAGAGTTTCAACATACCTGATTTGATCCGGAAGAGCTAATCTTCTTTTCCCGTGTAAATTCCTCCGTTATTTATGCCGAATAACATATGCTCGGAAAGCCACGTCAGCGATTAGGCTGTCATTGAAAAAGGTATTAACCAAACATCTATCCGCTGTATGTTTTCTCTCATTCTATTTGGAAAGAATAGCTTTTTATATGGCTTACATCGGAAAACAATACTGCTTTTTATTCCGGAGCTTAGGCACCGGAATAAAAATAGCTGTATTTACAAAACCGTTGGAAATTTTAAATAATGTCCAGGATGTATGAAAAGCCTTAGGCATGGTCAACATAAAAAATAACTACGTATTCTATCATAACAACACGAAACGTTTATTTTTCATTGATTTTATTTAGGGATCTTTCGAGAAAAGATATAATATAAACGGCTTATGGAAACACATTTATATAGAGCATTTAATAAGCGTCAGCTACCATGAGGTAATAAAATTCAGTGCATAACTAATGAATATGGACATAAAAGAATTAATCTGATACCCGGTTTAAATATTTTAATGGAATCACTAGTTAATATATCAGCAGATTTTGGTACTTAAATTTCATTATTGGGTATTTGAACTTTTTGAATGAACCTATATTTTTTTCAAATTTAGGTTATCGCAGTACATATAAATATATTCATCGAGTCTCGATACAGCAAACAAGGGATGAGATAGGTGTAATCGGAATGTCATTTTTCAATGTATATTTGATCATCATTTTCAATCATATTCCATCATCGGTTATTTCCTGTATGTTTATTTTACCTGATATGATTATATAAATCTTCTTTCCCAAATATTTATTCCATAGACGACCCTATTTCAATCCATAAAGTAGTTGTGTAACTAAGGTTGTATCAACGGTTGAAATATCGATCTGAAGTCTGGTCTCCCATAAATTTGGAAGGGTTCCCGCAATCGACTCATACCCTTTTTTTATATTTCAATTTGTTGAACCTAGAAGAGCTGAAGGTCAAGAAAGGGATGTGAAAAATCATTTTATATCATTTATTTACTAGTTCTCATTCTCGCGGCTGCCGCTAGAGGTTCTGTCTGTGGTACAGTGCTGACATCTCTGTCACGCATTGACAAAGAGTGCCCGCTCACTTTAAAACAAGCCGCATGTTTCTATCTGTTTCCAGTCCGGAGAAAAAAATTTGGAGATCTTACAACCTTAGTGAACCTCGTAATAATGGAGTTTCCAGGGATCTCGCCCCAAGGACTGAGTATTTAAAAAAAATAGTTGAATACGCTCTCCTCGAAAGAGACGGATGCATTTCTTGGCTATCAGCTGCTGTGCCAATGCCACCCCCTGGATTTTCTCTCGCCAAGCGTTTTCCTCTTCGTCGCCGAGCTGTCGTGGACTACATTGATCCTTGGCCATTGGATGGTAAATGATAACTAGTATAAAAGTTAAATATTAGCAGAGTACCTATTA
>WURS02052407.1:0-25697 GCA_011762765.2 Rhinocypha anisoptera | reverse complement strand
ACCCCCCTTCCCTTTCTGGCCTGAACAAAACTCTATATCCTTCCCTTGACTTCACTTCAACTTTGTTGCAATGATCATAGCTTCACTTCACTTAAGAGGACTACACTAACTGAAATACAGTATACGAATACCTGCCATTAGTTTCCCCCCACCCGATTCCCATTCTTGAACCAAGCCATAGGCTGGTTCCTCTCTAATGACCTTATTTTTTAAAGTCTATATGCGAGTGTAACGTGTCAGTGTTTCAATCGTTTTAATTTAAAGTGTGAAGGTACAAGGGAGGGCGAGTGCTTTGCTTTACATTAAGTTTACGGAAGGAAGGAAGATACAGAATCTTCGTCCAGTACAGAACCTTATGTAATGTAATATATGGTTGAGTGTGAGTATTACTCGTGAGTGTGCACCAAGAAGTGAACCCCAGAGGCATAACAGACCTTCACCAGCTACTACCACGTGGAAAGTGTTATTTTTAATTTCAATTACCATCTCATCTCGTTTTCCTCCACCCATGGCACAGTTGTTTATGGGCTAAGGAATCTTATACATATTTTATTACCAATAGGATGCTAAGAAATTATCAACCCATTGACTGCACACAATTTAAACAGCATTATTACACCCTCAATCGTATATTTGCTTACGAGAGAGAACATGAGTCACTCATCATGTAATAAGGGTCATCACTTATCATTAATACAAATTCTCCAGTGAACATAAAAAATTCATGATATTAGAAAAGCAACTAATTCAATGATAGAGTAAGAAAATTAAAACACTTGTGATTCTACCTGATATTTTTAATGCATGACCCGAGTTTCAAAGCATAGTATCATCATCATAATTTTCCTACTCCATTAATCTTTACTAAGGAATATTCATCATACCTTAACCAAGTAATTAGGCAGGCACATTGGAATATTTAATGAGGAGTATCAGAGACCAAAATTGCCATGTAACTCTTTTATTCCTCCACACCAATTATTCGTGATTCTTTTTGCTCTCATTCCCACCTTATGACCCAAGCGCCCATGTTCCCGGAGAAACATTCTGGGATCCAACCCGAGTCTAAGATAGCATCTAACACACAATAGTGTACGTAGCTGCAATATGCTGGCTACACACAGTTACAAACCTTCACGTAAATACATATTCCATGCGAAAGATTATGGTAGAGCAGGAAAAAAAAAACAAATTGTGCTCTTACAGCTTAATAAAAAGAATTCTAGACCTATGGGAAAAATGACAAAGCAGAGTTTCGAAACTCACCTTTTCTTTGACGTTTTCAAATGATGATGGGGAGACGACTGAAAAACAAACTAAAAATACATCTGTTTGTGGATAGCTAAGGGGCCTTAGCCTGTCGTAATCTTCCTGACCTGCAGAAGAAAAAAGAAACAAAGAGTCAAAACAAACCCAATGCACCTTAAAACACCCAAAACTGGTTCCACAACAGTATCCTATTTATATCTACGTACTAACAAGCCAGCCAACAGCTTACATCTGGTCAGAGGTTGAATCACAAAAAATTGTGATATCTCCAAATGAATGTAATTAGTTTCAAGTCCGATGGCAGGAACCATTAATGAGTGATGCACAGAAACTGGCAATATTTAATGAAGGAGGAGAATATTTATATTTTCAGATAAAATTTTTAATTGATAAAATTTTTAATTAATTACAAAGCTTTTTACTTAGACGTCATCTTTAACCCTTTGTGTGCCAGGTGACAATGTTGTGTTGTTTGCAGTATGCGCTTGAAGTGTCAATTACTTTATATCATCATATGCCACTCCAAGAGTTTACAACAAAAACAATTGCGTTACTTTACAAATAACAGCAAATATGAATTCCATGATTGCTGATATGGATGAATAGAAGCTTTTATTTAGAGCAATTATTGAGGAGGAGATCAACTAACCAAGTCACACTGAATGAAGGTAGACACAAAGGATTAGGGAAAAAGATAATGACAAAAGGAACTAATGCCTGATATTCACTCATCTACATCGATGAATAAAAGAAGAGGTGAGCACTGGTGCTAAGCTTACCTGCTGTGTCAAAGAGCCCAAGGGTATATGGCTCTCCACCAATCATCACAGTGACTGCATAGTTGTCAAAAACCTGAATAAGAAAGGAGATTCCTTCATTTGATGCTGACTCTTGAGCTAACATCATGTATTGTTACACTTTTTTAAAATTTTGACAGTACTTTTAAATTGTTTACAGCATATTACACAATAAAAAAAATATAAAGAGTATTATGGACATACAAGTGGAAAAATTACCCTTACACTTCAATCTCCATTGCCCTTTCACCTTCACAGTCTCTCTATCGTCTCATAATATCCCCAAACCATTTCAGCCTCAAACCTCATCTCTTTTACTTTCTTTAATAATCCTTCAACCTTTGTTGTTCCCATTATTATTCTACCTCACACAGCAAATACACCCATTTCCGCATTCCCATTTCCAACCCACCAAGTTTCTAATGAAGTATTTACTTCATCTGCTATGTCTCTTCTACATACATTATTTCTGGTCCGACAACTGTCTTGTAATTCTTCCCCTTGACTCCCTCACTGATTCTCTGGTCCCATATGACTCCTGGATCCTTCTTTCAGCTTCTCCACTCTGACTGAATTCTATGGTTTAGTTCAGTGGTTCCTAAAGTGGGCACTACCACCCGAAAAAGTTTGGGAAACACTGGTTTAGTTCCTTGACCACCCTACTATCTGCAGCCACAGTTGATCGCAAGCATAAATAACTCAAACATTCGGTAAACATTGACCTTGAAAATGCATTATTTCATCCTGTCTCTTTCCCATGAAACTTAGACGTGCAGTCTTCTCTCTTCCTATCCTTCATCTTCTCCACTCTTCCAACTTCCATTCCATGACTTCCTTTGTAGTGACTTCAAAACAAAATATAGCCTTAACATTTGTACCATGGCATTTCATGAATATTTGCAGACATTTATTAGCTCTTATCGGAGGGAAGGGAACTCCCTCCCCACCAAAAAAGAGTCCCCATTGGCTAGATGGGAACTTTAGTTCGTAATTGATTTTGTTTTTCTCGTGCTCCTTCGGTGAGGTTGCCTGTGAACAGTGTTGATTTGTGACCTCTTTTCCTCTCAACACCTGGCACTGCGGTGCTGACTGGTAGTTCCTTAACTTGATACATGACACCATATCACGAATATTTGCTCTAAACATCATCCATGCTTGGTCAATGCATTTCTAGCTGCTATTTTGATGATCTCTCAGAGCGATTCAACTGTTTATAAGCATTTCTGCAATCTCCCTTTTTATGTTGCCAGTTTAAAGTGATTTTTTTCAGTTATCTAGGCAAATACTGCTAAAATATCACATTTTCCTCTTATGTCATATTTTCCTTGTACAATTAGAAATCAAAATAAATATGACCACATGCTCGGAGATGATAGTTGGGGTAACTAGTGTTTATATGTATGATATCTAATATCTTGCATGTTTTTTAATCAACCGTTAATTGATTTTACTCCCACTTGGCATGTATTTTCTTTCATCAATGAAATTTTTTGCGTGCATTTAGTTTCTCTTCATGGGAATTATATCTAATATACATGCATGTGGGAATTCATGCCTGGTGATGGCTCACTCACCCCCTGCCACACACCCGTGCAGCGGCTTGCAGGGTAATTCGTAGACAGGGATATCTAATACAAAAATTTTACTTCAAATATGTAGCAAGGAGAAAAATGAGCTATAGAGATATTAGTTCAGTTCATTTTGATCTGATAAAACAATATAATTTTCTTTATTTTGTGCAATTCCATCGAAATTATCTCCAGGTGTCAGTGCTTCCATGGGTCATCCAACACATCCACCCCTCCACATTTTTCTATCACTCCAACTGTTCCTCCTTTATATCTTCCTCCAGTCCCATCCCCTTTCAACCATGTTTTTTTTACACAGTCTATACCGACCTCCATTTTCAACATGTGCCCAAACAATAACCAAAATTTATTTGCGATGCTTTCTCTTAATGAGTACAACCCCAGTCCCTCCCAGATGACTCCATTCTCTACTCCACTGTTACCTACTCTCACCTATGCCTGCCTGTAGCTTAGTTTTCATAAACATCTCAAAACATGAATGAGGTCGGCATAAAGATGAAAATACCTGTAGAGTTGAATTTGAATTCCCTGAAAAACTATGACCCAGAGGACCCTAAACTCAATTTAAATGTTGTATTTTAAAGGTTTAAATTAGGAATACAGATGCCTCTCCTTGACTTTTACACATTTCCAAGATTTTCCCAATTCCAATCAAAAGGTATAAATATGCTGGGTTATAATCACTGTTGTATACAGCAGTTCCACTTTCATCGTGAAGAACTTGTGGTGTACATATAGATCTTCAGGTATGATCCAACCCATACACCCCATTGTAAAATCTGATTATATCGATCAGCACCTATTCAAACACTTTTTTCCAGGTATTTGAAATGTAAATGAGTACGCACCACTGCAATGAGCAGTCATGTATCACATATAGTCCTAATATTGACACAAATGAGCATCAAAGCTCATTTTCACCAAGTTCTGAGTGATAAATTTAAGTGGATACTGTTGTTGGCATCTCATTTTGCAGGGAACATCACTAATTTTCATCTCTCTTTCAAAATAATGCCTTTTTCCAGAACACATTCCTGACAGTTTCAGTTGAGATTAATGCACACACAGGTTCAGACTACTTAATATTTGCAAGGAACACCAAGTCAAATTAAAAGGCATAAGAAATATTATTTTTATAGTATTTTCAACTGGAAATCATAGACGCAATAAGCAACTTCTATGGACATTCAGAGTGCCTATTACTGGAGTTCCCTCCATACCATTAACAAAACTGCCAAGATTATCATTAGGTTTTGTTAAATGTAACTTATCATAGTAGCCAAACACTGTAAAATGATATCACTAAAAAATAAATTTAAGATTCCCATTTCATTTCAACCGTGCAATATAAGGTACTACTTAGTCTCAATCTCGCCCCAATAAATTTTTATAATTATTATTATTATAATGTACACTAAAGAAAGACTGTATTACCCAAAGAAACTAAAAATCAAGTATTAAAGAATGGCCTAAATAATAAAAACGCATTTCCAGCATCTTGTTCTCAACTGTAAAAGCTTGGTAAATATTCAAAAATTATAAACTTACTGAGCAATGTAAGTTGCATGCATGAAACTTAGACTAGCCTCTAAGGAGTGACTTGAAAAGATAGTACCACAGTTTGTCTTAAATTATTAACAGTCAAAATCCATTAAGAACACCAAGGAGATACCAGTCAAGATTCACAGAGCTCTTGAAGGTGTAGAAACACTTACTGTGGGTACATACTCCGACGGGAACTTATTTGTCGTGTATGAAATAAGGAGGCAGGTCTTTCCCACAGCACCATCTCCCACGACGACACACTTTATCGTCTGCATTTCTCTGCTTCCTCTGACCCTCTCGAACACAGGGAAAGCGACAAGGATGTCGTCTGTCAGCAGCTGACAATCTCGCACGGCAAACCTCCTCAGGTTCTCAAGCCAGCTATCCAAAGCACTGAAAATCCAACAGGTCAATCTGAAAGCTGGAAGGCACACGCAAAAAGACATTAAATGCCAAAATGATTTGCAAAACGTGACTGGTCACTGCTAATTTAGGTTTCGTAGGCAAAAAAGAATTACAGTAGAACCTCTATTAATCATCCTAAATGGGGTGGATAGGCTCGGGAGGATATTCCAGGAATCCGGTTAAACACAAGGGTAAAAAATTGCATTGACCTTCATGGATTAAATGGCATGGTCAAAGTATTATTCTATTTGAAAATATTATTTCACAAATGACTTGTTTATCCACTTATTTTATATTGTTACTCAAATATAATGCTAACTCTATATCATTTTCGATCTTTTAAAAAAAATTATTGACCTAAAAGTTGAATCATATCCTACAATTAATGCTGTACACTAACAATTAGATCCATTCAGTGCCTATACAAAAGGTGAAAAATGACTAACTCAAGTGTTAAAAAGATGTTAATTTTATAAAAACGCATTTGTATATTGAAACAAATTCATAATTGAATTAAAAATATTATTTTCACAGTATCCTTAATAAAAACAAAGGTAGAGCAGTAGTTTTCCCGCAGATTTTTGTTAGTATGCCACTTTACATCATATTGTGGCAATTTCACCAGATTATGCCATACCAAAGTGATATGTCCTCACAATAAAATACATTTGGTTTTGCTGAGCTCTGAACTACCTGGCTTATGTGGGGACTGGTGGATTGAGGGACATTTGTTTTACTGGAAGGTTTTACAATATTTGCAATGGATCTCCACGTGGAATTACAATCAAACCTCCCAAGTTTGTCACCTCTAACCTGAAAGACGAAGCATGAGTTTGGCTCATCTTTGAACAGTTCTCAGTAACTTTGCTGGCTAACCTTTATTATGGCTCTCAAAACACTTCCCCCCTGTTGATGGTCACCGGTTGACCGAAATATCGATTTAAGAGACTCTAGATCACCCTTACATTGCCTATATGTTTTTGCCTTTAATTCTACCACTAACCTGGCCACCTCAATAAGTTGGTCACTAGTTATCAGAACCATGAGTGGCCGACATAGAGGAGTCTTACTGTGTTAACATTATAGAAAATAATAATTTTTAATGTAAATCCAACTCATCAGTATATTAATTCCCTCCATGTAAATGCCACTTTGCTTTAGTATTTCATCCCCTCCAATCTTTACATCTATACCTACTATGAGAGAACATGTAGCACTTTTCCACAGGATAAAGTGCTTTATTTCGGTGAGCGTTTTGACTCACTGAGCCATCACCGGGTACAAGACCTCTTGTGCCTGATGATGACTCAGTTAGTTGAAATTCAAATTGAAATCAAGTGTTTATCCTGTGGATAAGTTCCACATCTCCTTTCGTTGTGTGTTCCTTCCAATACATCAAGCCCGAATCTGTAATACTTATCTATACCTCCTGTTGTAATAGAAGAACTGACCAAACTCTAAAATATATGCTCTTCAGTTTTCATATTAAAATTGGCCTTGTAACTCATCGAGTAACCAATGATTTATATCAATCCTACTTTCCTCATAATAGAATACTTACAGTATCTCACAATAGGTACTTACAGTAAAATTTCCATAGTTCAAATTGCTTAATTATATTTTCAGTCCTGTCCAGCTGCCATATACTTGTTCTTTAATTTGAAGTTTTCATAATTTGAATTTTCTCCTCTTTCTCCCCAGGCACTTCAAATCATGGAGGTTTGACTGGATGTCTTTGACATATAGCAAATCTACCATGGATTATTACACCTGAACTACATTGATAACAACTCTAATAAATTTGTTCCGAGCATCTAATAAATCTAACAGCTCTAATAAAGCTAGTTCCGAGCATAACATTGTGCCAGGAGGAATTTATCATGTATAAGTAAAAAAAGCTTTTCTCTACTACGGGACTAAAAATTAAGGATAATTTGAGTTTAAACTTTGGTTATCAGAAACGGCCCCTATCAATCTCAACGTAATTTATGCCAAATTTCAACTTGTTTTAAGCTATGTTATAAGGTAAGGGACAAAAAATGTTTAACTCCTTCTCTTGACATGTTATCAGTGCATAAACAAAGTGTACGCATTTTTTCCTTCAAGCACAAACACAAAAGTTTACCACTCTGTAAGATCTCAATTGAGATAAACAAAGTGTGCGCATTTTTTCCTTCTATCACAAACACAAAAGTTTACCACTCTGTAAGATCTCAATGGAGATCTTACAGAGTATACTGTCAACAAACTTTAACATCATCTGGATTAATCCTTTATCAATGTGATATGTTCACAAGGTGATTTCAACTTGAACACTTTTTTCTGCAAAATTTGGATATACAAATAAATATTTCTAAACCATGACTGAAACATCCAAGTTTTAAAAAATTGACTATAATGCAGACTTCAAGTAAGAGATTGGCAGTTCCAATTCAATTCACTCTGAAATCAATTATTTCAAACTATTCCCAATTATTTTGATCAGCTTTTGATTCAATTCTATTTTAATCCATATACTGACATTCCCCTTACATTTCGATTGACTCAATTTTGATTCTGTCATTAATTTATTTACTCAGTTCTTATTACTTAGGATTCTGATCTTCATATGTAAATATATATATATAATATATTTAATTGATTAATAAACAGTCTAAATAAACTTTTACTTTTTGAGGATTTTTGACCTGTTTAGGGACTAAAACTTAAATTAATTATCATAGTGAAAGAGGATAAGCGAACCAGGCTGTTTGCTAAGCAGGTAATAAAATTTACATAATCACTGGCATAACATTCATCAGCAGAAAATATTGGCATTTATGCATTCCGATGATGTAATGGAAAATAGTGACAGGGTTGATAATTGTGTTAAAATTAAAATTTGCAATGAAATAAACAATGACTAGCTGCATATTAATAGTATTATTAGACCACCTGTTAGAGGTAGACTAATATTACTGTGTTAATTAATAATGGTCCTGAGACAGGTCCTGAAGACTGCAAGTATTTGGTAGTAGTATTATTTTTGTTTATAAGGTGCTTCGACAGCTATGGTCATTTTGCACCTCTTCAAGTCATAGAAAAAAACCCATCTGGACAAACACCACACCCATGCCCTGGGCGGGACTCGAACCCACAACCTTTGAGTTTGTAGCAGTCTGTAGCAGTATGAGAGCTGGGATGGTCCTGCCCTGCGCAAGACACTTGTTTAATATATGACTACACTGGGTGTAACTCAGAATGAGGGGTTTCCGGCTCAATTCTAGCACCCTAGCGGCCGGCTGACCTCCCAGGACATCACGTACAGATGAGCCCCTCGTGGGTGATTTTGGCTCGTTTTGGGCGGGCTAAATATGACTCTCTTAAAGTAGCTGGCAAGCATGCTACACATCAAGCTAACCCAGTCAACTAACTGTAGGTATTTTTTTGGCATTTTCTGGGTCAAGACGACATTCCTTTATGCTATCAAACTTTATTTTATTCTTTCCTTTACTCCTATCAGGCATTGAAATTTTGCTTGCTGAAACACTGCAACCAGTCCAATTCACTGTCTTTTTTTCATTTTCCCTCAAAATACCTTATTCTCCCATACCGTGCCTAATATCATTTTGATTGAATTCCTCTCGATCCATTTTAGTCACATTCTCAGTTACACATGCTAACATATAGTCATTCAGGTGTTTAAGGATTTAGGAATACTGACAATTGTAAGGGATAGTAGTCAGTCATTGTATTTACAGTGCATGTCACAGTAAATGTAATGACTCTCGCTCAATGCTTGGCAAATGACTGTTAACCTTATTGACAATTTGTAGAGTATGGGTGGTCAGGAAAAACATCTTAAATGGGATATTACTGATCCTTATAAAAAATTAAACAAAGTTTTTGCTATCTTAAATAAAAACCTTCAGTTACCACAAAGGCATGAAAAATTCTCTACTGTTGTCTACTCCATCCAAATACCTCCACCAGCAATGTATTATAGAATTCTCACCCGACAATACAAAACCCAATGCCCTTGCAAAAGCCATGTTATGTTAACTGAGTCAGGCAATATATATATTAATTTCTCTCTCATCTACATGATTTCCCACAAATAAAGGCCTCCAATCCTCATGACAAGAAGGTACAAGGATCTTCATACAATATAATCAAAATGACACCTGCATGCCAAACCACAATGAAAGTTAAATTATATAAATGCGTGCATTTCCACATTTTAAATGCAAATTCCTTGCCTAATTTTAAAATTAACTTATTCTTATACCTTATTAAAAATACATTTAAACTATGCTCATGTACATCATTGTTGATTTGTAAACACTTTTGGTGTTAAGTATTTAACTTCTTTAAGTACTGGATCAGTTGTATGATGAATCTAATATATTCAAGAGTTATATTTATTAGAGGCTTGCCCAAATACATAATTACTGTTACGTTACTTATACTAGTGAACATCTAGATTAGAGGTATAAAAGAGCTTTGAAAATGCCACAATCCCAACATAATAAAATTGCGACAAAATAATTTTAAATATGCATTTAATGCTTTGAAATGGATCAGCAGCAAAGAAATTATGGAAAAATGTCAACAAACACTTTAAAGCATCAACATAACCAATCATGCCAAAACTAGAAGATATTTGAAACCTAAGTAACTATGGGGTTATTATTACATTAAGTTGAAGACACTACTATGAGGCTACACATTACCCACAGGTTCATAAGGACAATTATGAAAATACAACCAACGAGCAACACTAATAACTGGACCATACTATCTTCTGAAGTTAAGTGGATGCATAAAATTAAAATAATTAGTGTAAATAAGTTGTAATTTGTCTCAACACAGAAAAAGTGACGACCTTAAACTTCTGCTTGCTATGTCTCGAGTATAACTTGGTCTTAAACTGTCTTGTGAAGTGAATACTAAAATTTGTTTGAAGGAACTAGAGATATGTTTACTACTGCAAATTCTTATACATTCAGCTAGCTAAATGTTAGCAATAAGAGCCTACTTTGTCATTTAATTGGTCAATGAATTACAGAAATATACTCAAGTTGAAATTAACATCTGCAAGTATATGATTTTTTACCTTTGTTAACCCTTTTAGTGCCAGCAGGCCAATCTCTCAGCCCTATGGGTATATGTGAAAAGTGCCATCTATCGGCCCAATTTTTTGTTCAATAATTTTTTCTTGAATCGTTTAGGAGATAAAAAATATGAATAAAATTTTTTACTTTCCATGTTAAATGTTGGGAGTGTAAATAAAAAATTGACACCGATAAATTGATATTAATACGTACTATGTGTATATATTAAAGTGTGTAAATAAACAAATTCCACAAAAAAACCTTTTTGCATTTTTCACATATACCAGGTAATAGGGGCTGGCACAAAAAGGGTTAAAAACAACAAAGATAGGAAATCATATGGCTGCAGTAAATAATTGCAATGCTTTTCATAAATATCACGATTGCAATAGAATAGACAATGAGCATTTTTAAGTTTTTTTTTCTTTTTAGAAATTATGTAAATATAAAACGTTTGCACCACCAAGATTTCCATCAATGCATCCAAGATACATTAAGGAATAAGACCTATTGAAGACGACATAGGCAGCATTATGCATCCACCGTCACTAAAAAGAATTAATGTTTAAAAGGATCAGCATCACACTTCACGTGAGCATTGGTGCTCAGATTACTTTAGAGGAGAAAGTAATAAGAATTCAAAATATTCTTTTAAAAGTCCTCAATTTAATACCAGTGGTACGTGATGGGAATTACACATCAATCAGTCTACTTTAATGGGCTACAGTAAAAGCTAGTGTTGTTTCCAAATTTGAAGAATCTCAAGAGAATCGTAGCATTTTCCTACTATATACGCATTGCTTCTGCAGGTTACTAAGTAATTTATATACATATAACTGCAGCATTAATTTAACAATTTTCTGTTAAAAGTCCGTCCTAAACATTGAGGTAACACAAACAAGATCTCAAACTACGCAAATAATACAGTGTCAGTATATATATCCGAATTATATAAATGCTCGAGTCTAAACTTTGACGGCATAAATACAGGTTTTATACATAAATAATACATGATGGACGATATTAATAACGGTTTTGGCAAGGAAAGCAGAATGGAAGTCTAAATAATTTATTGGCAACGCCTACTTAGAAAACGAGTTTTTAAAAAATCAACGCCATTCTGCTCAGAGAGAATTTGGATTGCGCATATCTGTACATTATGTCAAAAACGCGAATGAAATGGTTCGCATTAAATACTTAGAAAGTGATCGGGACAACGGGAGTATCCGCTGCGCCTCGGCGTCGTATGACGAAATTGGTCACCCGGTACACAGGATAACAGCAAAACGATTACCCATTTTCGGATATCGTTTACAAAACCAGGTTGAGATTATTCATTTAAAAAAAAAACTTCATTTAGGTCTCCTACTCGAAACTCGAATGGAAGGGCAAATACTGTCGTCAGCTGGGCGTGGCTTTGGGAGCGAGAGGTAAATCATGGACGATAATATGCTAACGATCTTGTCGCCTACCTCGCTAACTTCAAAGCGGAAGGAAGCATTGGCCCGTTACAAACAAGGGTACACCCTGGAAGGGTGGCCGCGAGCGATCAAAGTATCGCGGCAGCGGAGTGTGGCGCAGAAAATGTTTTAAATCGAGATATTAGGTAAATATCCAGTGTTAAACAAAACAAAAAACGCACGCAATTGCCAAACACTCCGTACCCATATAAATACAAAATTGCTCGTTCTCACATCAAAACCGAACTACTTTTGCATTTCAAAGAACAGGAAACTGATGCAGTAAACAAAACCAAGGTCGTGTTAAAAATCCGTATGTGACGAGTATGGGTCACGCTCCATTCTGCGGATTATGTTTGAGCAATGCGAGGTCGGCTCCGCCTTTGTGATCGAGGAACGTCGTGATGAAATAACAATTACACCAAGACAGTAAAATCGAACTTTAAAAATCGTCACCTACAAACTAAATAGATTAACTGGTAACTCTTTTGGCTAAGAAAATTCGAAACTCTGTAAAATTTTATCGTGAAATAGAGGTCTGAGGATTTCACAAAATCATTGGCATTTCCCCATTTAAATAAACGTCATTCCTTAGTATTTTCAGTACGTCGTCACAGAGTACGGTCGTGGAGTCACAGGACACCAAAAGCACTACTACTGCCATCCAAAAAATATGCCGATAAACAAACTCAGCATTCCTTATTCGGATATAACGGCCCTCGAGCCCGAAAGAATTAGTTATTCTAATAATCAAATATTAGTTATTCTACAATGACAAATATACAAACTAAATGTAGGATGCCGAAACACTTTAAAATGTTCGAAACCTTAACGAAAACTCCACACCCATTAAAGTCAATGATCCTACAGTTATTAGGATTCCGGTTGCTAGGACACCGTTTACTCACAGTACGAGAAAATCAAGTAAACGATCCTTCCTTTTCATTACAATCCCCAACTTTAGTTCAAACCGGTGATTTTCTGCTTAACGGAATTAATGTTTGTTTTCCCTGGCAGCAAAAAAAAAACATGGGAGCATGATTACTAGTTTGGTAAAATCAAAATAATGGCTTGGAACTATTTCCTATTAACAATCGACCACGCGTGTGTGAGCGATCCTTAAAAATTCAATACGGAAAATATATATCTCGAGTAGAATTACTGTTGTGAAGAAATACCAATTCCAGTTTTGTCCTAAAAACCAATAAACCATTTGCCATACAAAATAAATAAATGAGGGCTATTTTAAATGGAAGCATTGTATATCACTGAATAAATTAAGGTCTCAAATTTATAAGAAGCTATATGGACATTCTTTCACGTTAAAGAGGAAAAATTTCCTATAACCTGGCAGTATGAGCGGAATGCAAAAATACCTAACGATAAAGATTCGGCTGAAATAACAAGTCACCTATGTGAAACATTAAGTCCACTACAAGGACCAAAATCATTGAATGGACATTTTCATGTAAAAGAACGATCACAGAAAGGATTAACAAAATACTCTTCACTGTTATTTAGGGACCGAGCAGAGGTTGAGGCAAGTTAACGGCGGGTAATCAAGATGGAATAAAAATTAACTTGAACGTACACTGCGGCTACATCGATAAATGTGTCTAAATACGAAGAAATCCATCGAGAACTCTTTACAGGTGTAAATTACCTCACTTGAATCCAAAGCTATTAAATACAAGGAATCGAAGACTATAGCGCTTTTGTTACACAAAAGTCAATACACACAGTACGAAAACTACAGGTGAATTTGGACATTATGGAAGAGTTAACACACTCGCCTTACGGCAATCGCAAAACAGGTGAACACACGAGTAAACCACAGAATCCATGCGACAATGTTAAAGGGCAAAAAAACTTCACCAAGCCTGGATCACAGGGAAAACTAATTCCACGAGTTCCAAAAAAAATAAAACGAAACTGAGACGACTCCCATGAGCGCTCCACGGCCACCATCATTTCAACTTCCTGAATGATTGATGCCCACCTGACGACTATACACTGCCAAATAACAATATAATTAACCTCATAAATTAATTTTTTAATATTACTAAATCAATGTATGATGAACTTGATAATCTGACGGTCAATTAGATATTACCATCCCAGCAAGCGAAAAATTTACAAATATATGACTCCGGCAATCGAGTTCCCTCTTCCCCGCACTGACACATTCGCCAAGTCTAACCGGAAACAGGTGAATCAAATCAAAATTATACGTTATGAAATCATTCTTCTTCGCTCAAACACGTAACTGCGACACGTTTCAAATGTATAATAACTATAGGTAGAACAAAGTACGAGCTATGTAACAAATATCGGTAACAAAGTTACGATGGACAAATACGTAGAAATCATCAAGGAGTTAAACTACCCATTTTAATTCAGAGGAAATTATTAATTTATGGAATAAATGTGGAAAAAGACAAGTTATCATCTTTCCTTTGACCAGAAATAATGATAACATTTGCATTTGTCCAAATCAAAGCTAGTACACCCCACATGTAATAATACCGCATTATACCGTTCATTCTCAGTTTGCCATACTACTTTTTTAATGCATTAATTAACACGCACTAGATACCTTATTACAATTGAAACTGCTATCAAACACTCCTGACGATATTTAAACCGTGGTTCAACGATAACATGAATCAGACTACTGTGAACAAGCACCGGGTCTATGACCAAACGACAGTATAAAGGCAATCCAAGAGAACATGCAATGAAAGAATAAACCATTCGCCAACTTCATTAGTCAATTAATCACCCACTGTCATTCCTATAAAGCAACTCTAATAAAAATAACTAACGAAACTAATGGGTGTGGAGGCCATTTTGATTGCTGTTGATCACGACTTCTTCCGGATACCCGCATTTAGGCATATCACTCACAATACGTTACCTGCGTTAACTAATTCGCAAGTAAATACCACTAAACGGCTTCAAAACACAGAAAGTATCCCCAAATATTATAATAATACACTAGTTTAGCACTAGAAAAACTTATATATACTCACTGAGCGAAGGGCGTCAACTCCTGATTCCTGACTCCAATCGCTTTACTGCCTCGCTCTGGTGGCAGAATTATAACATAGGTCAGTTGAATCGTATATTCTTGATATGAAATGTTTGTAGGATCATCAATTTAGACTATTTAGCTAGTTTTTGTCTCATTAACTCGAGGTTAAATATTTTTATCATGAGCTTTGAATATTTCAAATTCATTACGAAGGCATTTCAAAAGTTTGGCATTGATGGTGAATCATTTTGTCGGCTTATTTATGATCATCCCATCTTCACACTTGTGTGGAGTAGGTATGAATATATTGGAAATTAGTATATAGTACGCTTTATTATATACAGAGCTCGAATTAAATAAATTAAAACTTACAATAAATATATAACGCTTTTTTTTCTTTATATACCAACATTTTAAAGTTTTTATTTAAAATTTGGTAGCAAATATTACAATGTAGTAATATAGGAAAGATTATCATCAACATTATAGTACATCAATCCGAAGGTGGGTTGACTGCGGCCATCTATCCTTTAATATATAGTGCTAACTCTATTACCCCTTGGTAATTCTCCTTTGAAACATCTCATATTTTGCCCTATATATTTCTCCCGATCGGCCTTCCTCGCAGGGACTTCCCTTATATTTTTTTAATCTAATATATTCTTCATGAACTCATTATGCTGGTAGGAAAGATGTGGAGCACAAATATAAATATTTTTTTCTTTAACCTGGCATGTATTTTCATGATTTCTACATACTTATATTTTCATTTCTCCTACCCTTTATACGCGGTGAGAATATTAACAGGACAGTTGTTATCACTTCTTTTGGAATAACACTGCTATTATTAATACCTCTTCAGATAAGACTTAATATCTATGCCCGAATCACAGTCAAAACCAACAATAAATAATTAATTACCTATAGTTAAGTCTCCCCGATATTCATGTTTGGTAATATTGTATCCTGGAATGGTAGTCATTACCCGCAATACTAATTGATCCGACTTCACGAAATACCTGTCCCAGAATCCCCAGAATGCAACTTTGCCCGAAAATCTGCAACCCGCATGGAATGAGGGAAACATCTTATTTTGGTCCCCCCTTTTTTATTTTTGTTTAGGGGCTGCTTCATTGTGCAGTTATGCGTGAAGAATTAAGTTATTACTGACAAGTCTCCTTCTCAAGAAAAGTCTATTGCTAAACATCTTTTTTGGAATAAACATATTGTCGCAAGGCATTGTAATTAACATGGTCCCAAACCGGTGTCGATGCCAAAGGTTGGAAAAAAGTCAAGTTATAGTAAACAATATCCTTGACAACTTGTAGAACGGTGAAAGAAGAGGACACAGGAAATAAATTGTGTGAGCAGAATTCTTAAATTGTTCTTTGGAATGGCATCTATTAAGACAAGTCCCAAGCGTCGAAGGCTCAACGTTATATCCGAAGAATCTAAGAAAAATATTCACGAAGCTTTTAGAATATTTGATTGTGATGAAGATGGTTACATTGATTATTACGAACTAAAAGCAGCTATACGTGCATTGGGATTCCCTATAAAGAAAGAAGCTGTTAAGAAAATATTGAAAACTTATGACAAGCCCAACGGTAGAAGAATAGGATTCAGCGACTTTTATGATGTTCGTAAGTAAATAAAGACATTACACGGATTGGAAAACATCTCGGATTCTCTTGTCTAGATATAAATACAATGCAGTTTATGTCCCAATAATTATAGATTGTCGTTTGTGTTATAGTCTACATTCATAACGTATTGCTTACTCATTTTTACAATTATGGGTTTTACAGTGGCCGATATGACCATTAAACGAGAGCCAGTCGATGAAATGAAATATGCGTATAGCCTCTTCCTTGATGACAGTTCAGATGGGATTGGTTTTTTGCAACTGAAAAAGGCGGCACAATCGGTAAATGAAAATCTGACTGAAGAAGAAATTCAAGGAATGATTTTGGAATTCGATCATGATGGAGATGGAAAAAGTTAGTGGTATTTTAAACAAGTTAATTATTTCTATGGGAGGCGTGTCCAAATTTTTGCAACTACATGCATTTGAATGTGTAACTGCATCATTCAGAAATATAAAATGTGTTTAATAATATGGAAAACAACGAACGATTTTCCATTTTACAAATTAAAAATTAATATATAATTAAATACCATGTTGTTTGTAATAAAAGTAATCCTCAGAAGAGGATAGAAAGTTCATGTTCGGTCAAGTAGACTCTAAACTTTTATCCTAATTCTGATTATATCTTTTTTTTTGTCCATTTACAGTCAACGAGCAAGAATTCCTGGCTATAATGTTGGATGCTGAATGAAGGATTGAGTTCTCATGGACTGTCATATGTGCTTCTCCATTATATTGATGTTGAAAGTGTATAAATAAGTAAGATAGTCATAAAAGGTGCTTGAAGATGAAGGGCTGATGATAAACTCGCCCTTTCATCTTTTTCAACACTTGGTGTATCTAAGCCTTATGTTGATGACTATGTTGCTTCACCTGAACTGTGTATTTATTAAGATGATTATAACATATGTGTATTACTTCCACTAAATGCCAGCCTCTATGAAAGACTGAACATTTATTTAAACATTGTGATAATCAGGTATCAATTCATCACTACAACATATTCCATTAATGTCTTCCTTTTCATGAACTTTCTAATTTACATTGTATTCACAAAGAATAATTGTATTGCTGTTTCAAGCAACCTAAATAATAACCAAACTGATTAAACTAATGGCTTGTTGTCCTTTCACAAAGTTGTCCTCATGGTTACAAACTAACGCTGGCTTAAAATAATGACAATTTTTTATGTAAACGGCAAAAAAGTAATTTCCTCGTGTTAACAACTCAATATCCATGGCAGAAAGTGAGAAGAATTTGACACCTCTTAAAGATAGATAAACTTGTAAATGAATTCCTCTCGGGTCTTCACTGGGTAAGTGTGGTATAAGGCACCAACATTTCACACCACACCCAGTTGAAGACCCATTAATACAAATACTCCAATATTTACTAAATATGCTGGGAAAGCTCGAAATCTTTTATAGAGAAACTTGCCTGTAAAACCCATTGTTCTGTACATACATAAGAGTTAACATGCATGAAAATTTGTGGTATTGCCTCTAAATAATAATTATTCCCCTTCATACCATGAATCCTTTGTCACCTGATAGTGTCTTTCAGTATATATTAAATCTTGCTTTTCTTCCCCTGCCTAATTTAATAATTTTTTAACCTTTTTCTCCCCCTTTCTTATATACACCCTCCTCTTCCATTACTCCCTCCCAGTAGCCTGTAGCTGCTTTTGTGGACCATATGGCTGAGCATAACTGTAGATCATACACACATGCCATTTTTCACATGTGCCCAAGACACTCCTGGATGTGTAGAAACATTCCATGAAAAGCATCATTTAGGTTGAGTACCATGTGGATCCACATTTCCTGCTAGATTTTTAAATAACTAAAACACTACTTTCCTTCAGTGAACTTGAATTTTTCCTAATGACATATAATGTAGTATAATGAACTATACCTATTTAATACTAACAAAAAATATATGAGGCCCTGATAGCCCAGTGAGTAAAAAGCTTGGCTGCTGAACACGGGACCAGGGTTCAATGCCTGGTTATTTGTCTGGTCACCTCCAGATAAAATCCATGCTAAGTGATTTTCTAAGATACCAGATCATCCTGGAAAATGCAGGCAGCACAAGGAAAGGAACTGGGCCCTCTAACCTGAAGTGTGAATTTTCACACAATGTTGGGCTTAGTACTAGGTGAGCTCTACCCGCACCTATCAAACCGGCCTTAGGGTTAAAGACACGTTGGTTTCAACATATACAGTTATGTAAAATTATCATCAATATATAAATTGAAATATCTCCATTTCTCAGTCATTTTGTTTAGAGGAGGCAGCTACACAAACTGCAGAGCATGGTCCTTCCAACAATATGCTGTTGGTGTTTCCAACTAAAGTTACTCTCTCTACACGAAGTCAGAGGAGTTTTGGCAATTTATTTGCTGCTGTAAATTTTTCTTTTTTTTGTATGTGGCCAGCTTTCAAGCTAATTCAGTTTAAAATGTTATTGAAATTAACAGGGATAGAATCGAATATGATGAACTAGAAACATTTATATCGATAAGGAAATAAATTATATGTAATGTGAATAATAGTTAATGCCCTTTTAATATGATAACAGATTTTCAGTTATTAGTTTTTTTTTTGTAAGTTCCCCATTTTTGTTTTTCCTTTTATATTCTTTCACCATTCATATTCGTAGTGTGCAGAAGCTGCCACCTATGGTAATCAATCTGAGGTTCTCAAAAGGTTTTCTTCTAATCACATTCTTCCCTAACAATGGAAAACCATTTTCTGTGCAGTTTGGATCAATGTCTCACCTGTCAACCAGTAATTTGTTATTGCTGAGGCAAATGCTCATTCTACGTATCATGATTCAGGAATTAATCACTGAAAGTAGGATGATTATTCAAATCTAATTTTCTTTGACATAGTCTCTGGCGTGGTTCAAAACCATCAATGAAAGTGCTTTATCATGTAAATTACAATGCAAAACTACATTCATGGATGATAATTATTTTATTATTCTTTAATTGGCATCAAGTAGATATCTGAGGAAAAGGAATAACGTACTACGTATTTTTCCACTAAGATTAGTGGAAAAATACGTAGTAGGTTATTCCTTTTTCTCATAAATGGATTTCCACATAGTTATGCCTGAAAATATAGAATGTAAGTAGATATCTATTAGTTTCTCAGAACTTTCGGGTGGCCTCTGTCCTGAGACATTCTGTGCTTAAATGCCGCACACTAGATATATTGACACTTTTATTGGATTGGTATCAGACACTATAATCAAATATGAATGCTGATAATTTTGAGCTTTGCCTCTTCATTTCTATGTAGAGCAAAGTATGATATATCCTCTAAAATATGATACATACAAATGACTGACACATCACCATATTATTACATGATTGGTAATAAGACCCAAGCCCTTAATAAGTGTATTATAATGAGTGTGCAGGTGGGACTCAGGGCCAACCAAGGTCAATGCATTCCCAGCCTACAATTTGGTGAGCTCCAATATTCCCACAGTCTGCCTTGTTCACTCAATGGTTTTTGTGACCTTTTATTTCACTGCTTCCTGCTCACTTTCTCTGAAATTACGTATGTAACATGCAATCACCAAAAAAGTAAAAATGATAGAAGATGCAAAAGCGAAACAGCAAGAATTACTTGGACACTGTAAAAGATCCAAGTAGTCCAGGGATTCCGATCACTGTAAAAGGCTGTTATTAGGATAAATAAAAGGACATATGTATGTATTACCCATAGTGAGAAGGCATGGATAACAACAGCAGTAGAAGAAAGTAGATTGGAATTTACATACAATCTGTAGCATTCTTTCCCACAGAAAAGGAAAATTAATTATACACTTAAAGCTTTATTCTGAATGTTATTTCTGGAATTTTAAGAGTTATACATGTGTGAGTGACTTAAAAATACCAGTAACTGGCATTATCGAATGATAGCAGTATGGGGCATTTGAAAATACCGCTGTTTTACCATCATGAGATTATTTTCGATAGTTGGTTGTTTTTCATGTGCCAATTTGTTGTCCGTTCGTGTAAGATTAAGAAGATTTAATTCGAGTATATTTGGAAGTCGACCTTTTAGTTTCCTATCACTTCATATTCATCATAATTGTGGGTATTTGCAGAAGGAAATAATAATGGTTTCAACTTCCTCGTAAGATATTGTGGTAACTAACTCATATTACCTTATTAATATTATGATCTTCGTAGGAACGATGAACCTCGCAATTTTTTGATAATAAACATGGAATTTACTATTTGAGTGTTGTGTACCAATTAGTATCAAAGGTAAGATACATTTGGGTGACAAGTGTGGAACACTTCGTCAATCTATAACCTTACAAATATTGTAACTAATAATTGGATGGCTAAACAGATACTTATTTTCTCAAGTCTTATGTAATAATGCTTTATTTTTATTCTCAGTGATTTAGACAACTTTAGGAAATCATGGAAAGGCCAACTGGAGCACTAAATCAGGGGTTACCTCAGTGGAATACGCCCTATAGAGATTCCCCAGGTATTTAACGGTTTTTTATTTTGTGTCATTTTCACGCACTTTAATAAGCCCTTTATCAAGCATAATTCAAAATAACATCAGGAGCTCTAACAGCCTTTGCAACTAACCTCCCAGACAATAAAATTGCACTCTGATAATAGTTATCCGAGGCAGAAGCAATAACTCGAACAAAATATGATCCACTTTCATGCATAAATTTTAATCTTGCAAACTATTTATGCCTAGGATTAGCTGCTACGTTGAAACTCAAGACACTTTTCCTTTAAAAGCTCATTGCCCTTTTTAAATCAGCATGGTATGTCAGAAAGAGAAAATAAAGGCAATTCATCCCCAAAAGAACTTTTAAAGGCAAGGAATTTATTTGTTTTTAATTTCTTGGTAATCCTTTAGAGCAATGATCATTGGACCGCAACGGTAATGTCACTAAATTGAATACTGAAAATTTCTCAAATAATTCATCACTTTGGATGTGCATCAAAAAGACAGCCAAAATAGCTATTGCATAGAAAATTTGGACAAAGACATCTGGAAATTATACTCTGTTATCGTTCGAAGATCCTTGGATATCCCTCATGTATTTGGAAATAATGTTGCTAATTCAAGTAAGCATAAATATAACATTAAAGTGGATGGTTGAAGAAAGATATATAAATCCAGCCACAAATGTTTTTCTCCTCGAAAATATGAAAGTTGCCGGTAGAAAAACTGGGATCCATGGTAAATGTTTCTAGAACCACTTATAAATGATAGTAAACAGTGACATACACAGTAATAGGTAACGAAATGGAAAATTGTAACGCTTCAAGTTCTTGAAATTTTCTTGAGAGTTTAAAAAGAGTTCTGTTGCAAGCTCTTGAAAACTCATTTATGTACTGATTCACTGCCATGATCTGAAGCCTTAAGCAACAATAGGACCCACTGCAAAGAACATTTGTTCTTATTTCACCTTGTGATTGAAACACCATTATGTGAATATTTGTTGTCTCTTCTGGACAGAGATGTGATTCTACCTCAACCCAACTAATTTATCTCCAGATGTACATTCGCGGGACTATACTCATCTGACCGATATAGTATATTCCACAATCGTTGCACTTAAGTCTATACACTCCTGACTGGAGGGTGGGACAAAGCTTGTCCTTGGTATAAAACTTGTGGAACACCTTGTTTCATTGTATTGTGATAAACTTCCACTACATCTTGCAGAGCCCTTATATTTTATTTGGGTAGGGTTGATGGCTTGGATTGCTTGAATAGTCTGCGAACTAAATCCAATGTTTTACGTGATTCAGTTAGCTTGGAATGAAGACGAATTGGTGCATCTATCTTTGTCGCATCAGGACCACCGAATTAAGTCATTCTCTCTGTAAATCTTCCTGAAGGGACGGGGGATTCGAGGTGGGGTCTCCCATCATCCTCTCGAGATGTGCAAGACCTCGACGAGGACACAAGGAAGAGGCTGGTCGAGGGAACGGCGGCTCTCAACCGAACGTCTGCCTCCCTTTCTCGTTCCATCCAGGTGGCCGAAGAGACCGAAGCAATCGGGGCCGAAGTTGCCGGGGAACTCAGCGAACAGAGGGAATCATTGCTCAGGTGAGCTCACTGCTAGCTCCTCGTCGAGCATTGCATGGAGAGTTTCTTCGTGGGGTGAACGGGGATCGCCAGCCAAAATAGTGACTCCAGTAACATTTTTTCTATTCAGCATTATTTGGGGTGATACCTGGGCTAGCAAAGATAATTCGATTCGGAATCGCATTCGTTAGCCAAAATCCCTGTTAGCAGAAAGGTGATTTCCCTTAGGTCTCTGCGTAAAATCATTTAAATTGTTCTGGATGCTCCACACAGTTAAAGGATAAGCGTTATAAAATATGTAGCAAAAACAAGAGCATACAAGGGCAAAAACTCATAAAATGCCAAGATTGATAATAGCCTTGAAAATTCAGCTTACATTATGTAAGTGTGCACAGCCACTCAAAATGTTTGTTAGCAGAATCCAAATTCATTAGCTAAGACAAAAAAAACAAAAGGAAAGTATCTTCACTGGCCAAAAAATTTATTAACCAAGGTATCATTGCACTCGAGTGCATTTCAGCTGACAGGGCAGTTAATTTTATTGACTTTGGCACTCTGCCTGCATACTTCTCATCCACTATCTAGTTCCATATTCATTTAATGTACTTTATTTCAATAGTCATGAAGATGGTTTGAATATTCCATCCAGTATCACCTCGCATCTCCCTCATGCCTTGGTAGCACCTTCCACCTTGTTCATTTCTCACAATTGACTCCCCCACTCCTTGTAGCAACCACCATGATAGCCATTTGCCTCCCTGGTCACTCCACTCTTCGCTGTGGCTCTTCTTTCTTCTGTGGTAACTCAGATTGAAATAGCCGCAGGATGGTTGGTTACTAGTTGCAGGTGGTGCCTTTGAACAAGCTAAGCTTATCAGAACCCTTCCTATGGCTCTATTATGGTGATGATGACTGCCTTTCCCTCACCCCCTCTCTCTTTACTATCTCCAGCAGCAGCAGGTTTCACCAATACATTGTAGATCGTCTTTCTCAATCTCTCTCCCACTAATCCACACATCATCTAAATGTCTTCATGTGCTGGTTCCTTAGTATGTACGTAACAGTGTTCTCCATAGATTGGCCTCATAACAATAATGGTAAAAAATATCTAGGTTTTCACTTTACTTCCACAGAATATTACCAACACGACTGGTTTTGAATGATTATTGTCATCTGGTCAGACATGATGATGAGGATAATCGTTCGAAACCGCTCGTGTTGATAATATTCTGTGAAAGTAAAGCAAAGCAAAAACCTGTATATTTTGTGTCATCATGGAATTACACCAAGTAACGGCCTCAGTGGATTTTACTCATAACAATAAATCCTCTCTACCATGAAACCGACAAAGTTTCATTTCCTCTATTCATAATGTGGTTTCGCCATGTTGAGCCAAAATGTATGGAATTAAATACAAAATCTAAAATTGTGACCTCATGCCACAGCCTTAGCAGGAATGCATGTAGTGCCTTTATATGTATCAGGTTGTACAAGGGACATAGGTTTGGATTCATGCACAGTTGAAGAGTTTAAATCAATTATGAAATTTGAAAATTAAGGCAGTTGGAAGATGAAAATCATGGTAAGATTTGAAAAATTCATCACTGGATAATATGTCATTAGAAGCATTTCTATCTATTTGGAAAGTAGTGTTATGATCTAGTAATTCCATGCCTGAGAGTTGACCTCAGAATCTTGATTTCAAAAATGAATACTTCTGGCAATTAATGAATGACATGAAAATGAGAAAGATTTAAAAAATTACATTTCAAACATTTTAGAAACAGCATTTTCAAACTCAGAATATTATATCAGTAGCAGACGTAAATTTTGACTCTTTCACTGATCATAACAACAGTAGTTGAAAAATTCATGTCAAGGGAGAGACCAAAGGTATCAGCTGCAAACCATTTATGAATGTATAACTGCCATTTGGCCAAGTTGACAAAACAGAAAGAATTAAGGCAGGTAAATGCCATAATACAACAGTGACTTGATTCCATCCATAGTTTTATCATGCATTCCATTTTTGTATAGTTAATGAGTGCAGAATGGTCAGTGATAGCAGTTTGAAGATCTATTTCTTTCCGGAGTTCCTTCTATGACTGTCTTCAGAACATGGAAGAACCTTGGAAGAAATGGATCTTCAGATGCCTTGGAAGTCTCAACCAAGAAGTGATGGTAGTTCTTTCACAGCTTCCACCTCCTTCGCTCAGCCACACAATCATATAATAAGTTGCCCCAGGAACATCAGGAAATGGCAGATGGAGGACAGCCCATGACATTAGTCACACTAATACCTAATGTATTTGGTATTTTACTTGATGAATAAAAAGTGAGGAATACCAAAAAGCATAGAGTGAAGTATCCGGCGTGATGTGGTGGAATTTCACCATTATGAATATAAAAATTTGCAATTTTCCACAAAATAATTTTTATTATTACACGGTTTTAATGTTACTAAATCATCTTCAGGTGGATCATCAAGGATCATTGATAGTAATAAAAATTAGGTTACAGTTGCGGGGGTAACTTTGTGGAAGTCATTCATCATAGGGTATTTAGAAGAATTAACTTTGTTATTACCACATGAAGATATATTTGGTCTGACCATTGTTTCGTTAGACCTTGATAATGTTACTATGTAACGAAACCATGGTCGAACCAAATATATCTTGATGAATGATTTGGTACTTTCCCGGCGTATTTGTTGAGTGAAGTCCTCTCGGGTTTTCCACCCGGTCAGGTCGTTAGTAGCCGACGTATCA
>WURS02052398.1:0-10924 GCA_011762765.2 Rhinocypha anisoptera | reverse complement strand
CTTCAGACCGGGAGGGAGAGTAAACAGTGGAATGAAGAGGGACGAATGGACGCGAAGGTGGTAAGAGCCTCAAGATGCAGTACATGGATGCGAAACGAATCAAAAGTAAGGTCAAATGACGAACGCGGGTGTTGAGAAGCCACGCAGAAAAACATTGTGTTTAATGCCATCGAGGGGAGGGGGGCGGAGGTAGCCTAGCAGTGTATCCTCTCTCCCTACAAGTAGAGAGGATACACTGCATCTACGATGTATCATGCAGGGCGTTGCCAGGGCGGGTGGCAGGGGGTGAGTAGGCAATAGACATACATTCTAGCGTCCACAGTGCACAATAACTTACTACGCCAATACTTGCTTCTATTCATAAAAATACGAGCATATAAACATCGTATTGCCTTTTACTATTACTCTAATGGCGATGGGACAAGGGAGACTGGGGATCAGTCTCTGATTCAAATATTTGCGCCCCCAAAAATGTTTGTCTTTTGAAACAATATTTTCTCAGTAATCTGGAATAGGACAAGAAAAAACTAACTTCCGCTACCGCTGGTGGCGGTAGCAGAGTTTTCACCATCTGTTTCGCGGGACAATCCCCGCGAACCCACCAACTTCCCCGGTTAAAGCTCTTGCTAATCTCTAGGTTGGAAGGGATGGAAAGGGTCCGCTACTCACCCCGTTCTTCACTCATTTGTACCCTGAATTAGACCTTTATTTGCCTGGTTAACATGACCAGCTATCCGCTTCAACCTACCTTTTGAGAATAGTCATCGACAGTGATACAATTCATTTTTCTTTCAGGATTTTTGTTGCAGCTTCGACAATTTTTTTGTTTCCACCAGGTAGTGGAACTCAGTTGACAACCGTTTACCTGGTAACCGAAAAATGCCTTGGTTTCCAAGCCCTAGTGTTTACTTTTCATTTCCTGTAAGCACTTGCATTGTATAATTACTATGTACTTAGGAATGTACTAATCCATTCCTAATCTCATTCTTAATCAAATTTTGAAAACACCGATTGGTTTCACCTCTTGGTGATCTCTGTTCCGTTTACGCCTTTCTTTTTTTTCTCCATTCCATCAGCTCCTCCTCTTCGTCTTGCGCCCCCATTTGCGCAGCGGGTAGAATGTCCTTGTCACGTGGGTCATTATATTTCTGCAATCCCATCTAATCCTCTCCCCATTAGGATAGTTTCGTGCATCTAAGAACATTGAATTTAATTATTGAAACGTGATGCACTATATAAATGTATGTTTTCGACGCAAATTACGGAGAGAGAGAGAAAGTTTCCATTACTAGAAAATTGTGTGTTTTTTTAAGTGAATTTAAAAAGGCCATGATAATCGTGGTAACCCGGCAGCCATGTTGATGACGTAGTAGGTATAGAAATTCTTTTGATGCGCATAGAAATTACGGATGCTACCTATGTTTACAGGCTATAAGAAATTTGTCAAATTATGCCGTCTTTATTATCTGATTTTTTAGAGGAACTTCGGACAAACTTCCGAAGGTTGATGTGATGATGGTGTTGGATTTTTTCAAAGAAAATATGCGGTTTAGCGCGAGTGAAACAAGTCCTTCTGTCTCCCTGCCGTTCACAAATATGTGGGATTACATTTAGTTTAATTACTAATTTGCAACCAGTATTCTTGTATCTTACGAAATGTTCACACTCATCTTCAATCTAAAGTGTATAAACTGTAAGGCGTGGAAGTTGGAAAGGTTCCACCGAAGTTGGCACGCCAATGAAATAACTTAAACACCTTGGGCTGACGAACGTTTTTTTAATCACCCCTTCACTACATTCAGCGGGTGACTGATCCCTTCGCCGTCCTACTCATGATGCCTCTCTCAGTCCGAGGTAAGGTGCCTACAACATCCAGGGCTATAGATTCAAATGGCCTATCGGATGGCCGTTAGTGCCTGTAACGGGGCCCTACTTTTCCCACGGGGACTTCTCCGATTACATGACACACAGTTCCTCGAATGTGACTCGCAATCCATTCCCAAATGCGGCCACCAATACTGTGCGGTCAGCCCCGGCTCTTTTGTTGCCCTCGCTCCCAGATGTTCCTACAGACATTGCCTTAAAATATCTTCCCGTACATCCCTGGGTACAACTAACCTCGCAGAGTTGCATTAAAAAGAACGCCATCAACTCTCTCTCGAACACCACTTTGCCCATCCACTCCCCGCAATCAGCGTCGCCCGACTGTGCTCCCTTTACATCAACATTTGGTACAACCTTGAGTTTTCTGCTAAGGTCGTCGGCCTTCACGTGGAGAATCCCCGGTTTGTGCATTACCTCGTATTCGTATTCGGAAAGTTTTAGAGTCCATCTCACGAGGCGACTATTTAGATCCTTTAAACTGAACAACCATTTCAAGACTGCATAGTCGCTCACAGCCTTGGATTATCTTCAATAAACATAGCACATAAATAGTCCTACTGCCCATACGACACTGGGGATTTCCCTCTCACTATCAGAGTAATTAATCACAGCGGGGTTGATCTGCCTTGATGCGTATGGTATCGGATGTTCCTCCCCCTCAATATCTTGAGGTAGGACTGCTCCTATGGCGAAATTGGAGGCGTCCGTAGAAATTATAAACGGCTTCTGAAAATCCTGATGTGCTCCCACGGGGCTCTTCCTCAGGGCCAGCTTCAATCTCCCGAAAGCTTCCACACATTCTTCGGTCCAATTGAAAACCGCTCCCTCTCTTAGCAATCTCGTTACTGGTCTCGCAATCTCCCCATACCCAATCACGAAGCGCCGATAATAATTAGCAGGACCCAGAAATTATTGAAGTTCTTTTACACAAGTGGGAATGGAACATTCCTGGAAGGCAGATATTTTTCCTGGATCCGGTTGGACCCCATCCTTAGAAATGAAATGTATCAAATAGTTCACTCTTTCTCCTGCGAAATGGCATCTATCAAGTTTCAGCGTGAGCCCAGAAATCCTCAACCTTTCAAACACATTCTGTAACCGTACAGCTTGTTCTTCGATCGTCGCGCTAAAAATGATGACAACGTCCAAATAGACGAGGCATTATACGGGTTTCAAACTCCGGAGGAAGTCGTCCACCATAAGCTGGAAAGTAGCAGGGGCTTTCCGTAAACCGAACGTTAAATCATGGTGCCCGCTGTCAACGTTAAATGCAGTCTTTCCCCGATCTTCATTGTGCATGCCAATATGACAATATCTGTTGGTCAGGCGTCGAGAAGAATCGGCAATTTCCCAAATAGTCTAGCGTTTCCGCGACGTTTGGGAGTGGATATACTTGTGAGACGGTCACCGCGTTTAATGCCCGAAAATGTACACAAATTCTGTAATCGGGCTTCCCAAATCGACCCATTTCTTTGGCACAATCGCGATCGGATATGCCCTGGGTGCGATAATCCTCGCCTTCTGTTGCTCCTCGACGAATTTCTCCACGACGGGTATCAGGAAGTAACGGACTCGGCACGGCCTTCGGTAAACTGGATGTGCATCCCCCGTGATTATCCGGCGAGACGCCAGCGAGGTGACGGGTCCATTTCCACAAATAGGTCCCCGAATTCTACCTATAACAGCAACAGCGCCTCCCTCTCGTTTGCCCTCAAGTGTGCCAACTAATTCCGGAACTGTCCTCCTTCACCGGTCGTTCTTACTGTTCTTATCGTATCTCCCTGCCATTGGATCCGCTGACTTCGTCCCCCCTCCCCCCCCGAAGAATTCAGCCTTGACGCCTTGACCCTGAGTTTGGTCGGTCCACTCCCTCAGCACTATTTTTCTCTTCCAATATTGGTCTCTTACATCGTGGCGCATTGGTTATCACAAACGGTTCACAGCCCTCTCGAGACGTAGCAGTTCGACATCCTTTCTAACGTTGGTTCCACCAAATGGACACCGTTGTTCCCCCTCGAATCCACCGCTATCCTCATAATTCTTCCTGAATTTGGTGGTATGCTGACTTCCTTCTGAAGAGACACGGAACATTCTCTATTATCACCAACAACCATTCCCCCTCGTTTCTCATCTACAGCAGATTGCCCAGACGGAAAAATTATATTCGGTTCACGTTTCTCTACTCCATGACTACCGACCAACTGAACTTCTCGCCCCCACAAGCGCAATATCCTATTCCCCACATCCAAAACACCTTGATGTTCGTTCATAAAATTCAACCCCACGATCCCGCCAACTCCATCCAACTTGTCCACGACTTGAACCTGCATGGAATACACGTGATTACCTAAGCGTAACGGCACCATCTTCTGCCCGTAGGTCCAACGAGTCCTTCCCGTGATTCCTCGCAAATAGTACCCAGGTCTTGAAAGTCCATGGCACCCACTGATTTCGTACTTTAAATTTAAATACTTTGTACAATAGCTGCTTTGCCCAATAGTCTATTTCATCTTGGCTGATAACACCTCCAGGTGTATTCTAATAGTACTCACATTAAAATGGTCTTCGCAGTAGTAGAACCGAATATTTCCGTTGCTTGGTCTTCTAACATACGTAAGCCACAACTTTCCTCGTTTTTCATTCTAGGTACCGAAAGGTATGCTTTTTTGTGTTCGCTAACGGTTGTCGTGTAACAACGTGGCACTAAAGAATATTAGAAGCGGTGTATCTCTTCCTCATCGCAAAATGTGTCCGCACTCACAGCAATATGAATGCATGAGGAAGGAAGACATAAATTGCATTTTTTTGTTTATTTAGGATATTATTGAGACTTTGGGTCTGCACTTTTGGCAAACATTATTTCAATCACTGGTGAAAGTTTCAGCTAACGTCCTCTAGCATAACTTTCTCCGCCGAGCGGTATTACATTACTTATTATACTACTAAGGTCCAGGATATGAGGGACAGGAGATATTACCGCTTTTATTTCTGGGGTAATTTAGTTTTCAATGATTAGAAAGCACTTTTATTCTTCCGTCAATCGGGGGAAGTATGCTCGAACAGAGCCCAGTGCATGAGAGCATATGAACAAAACTTGGAGGAAAAACGTTTACATTCGAGTTTTACTTTATGATACACTTTTCCAAGTGTGCTTTTCCTTTCCAATTCTCGTCTCGAAATCTTTCGAGGGTATTTTACTCGGTTTTACCAGAGTGAGAGGTTGCAGCTTATCAGCGCCCCGCCGCATGGTGTCACAGGGCCCATAAAAGGTGGTCATGACATTAAAAAATTTCCAATTAATTTGAAATTTGGTCTTCAATGGTTTCTTGGGTTTCTAATCATAAATATGAAGTCAGGATTTGCAGAAATGTTATATCTACATAAATATTTACAAAATATTGTAAAAATTATCGAAATATTTTTTCAGTTTTTTGGGTTTGCTATGACCAAATATGAAGTTAAAATTTGTAAAAGTTCGCCTCGAAAAAGTTTTTCATAAATTTTCAAAAGTTTTGAAAATACGTGATTGAAATATATTGCATGGGAGCGGCATAATATACTGTATATATTATATATTCAGGTGGCTGAGGTCAAATATTGTACATAACAAATAATACAAACTTTATTCACATGTATAAACTTATATGAACATTTATTAAGAAAAATACTTTAAGTTTGAAGCATTTAAAATTTACATAGCTGTTCATTAATAGGTAACTCGAGTAAGAGTAAGCCACAATTTACTTGAAGAGCTGTTTTTGGTTTTGAAACATCTTTGATGAACAAATATTGTTTACATTAAAATTAAAAACAATGTAAACAGCCTATAGATTATTTTTAAATTAAAATGATGTTACACTAATTTTAGCACAACACAAAAGTGCGTATACATAAAATGGCAAAATACTTATAATTTATTCTGATGATAACACTCCAAAGAAAGCCAAAGAAAATGATGTGAAGTTTATTATCCACAAAGTTCATCAGGCTCAGAATCAGAAGATAGTAAAAAAAACATCATACGAACTTACTTCCATTATATCAGTCACATCTGGTCTAGCTTTTGGAGGTAGAAGAAGAGATGTTTTATATGTTGTCAGAGATTTTAGTATTTTTCTGATAGTTTTTCCTATTGTTGAACATTTGAGTCTTAATGTGCAATAAGACGATCGAATTCGCTTTCCATTGTTTTATGCCTCGAACGAATGAGCGGAGAAACAACTAAATATACTTGTTGTATGCTTCCCAAGCTTCCTCTGACATTTTTCTAATAATTAAAACTATTATGTAATTATATCTTTGCCATGCATCAACAATTTATGTACTGTAGTTGTCATGTTATATCACGGATATAAAGTAACAAATCTCCGAGCATTTTTGGACGACAAATGCATCATATTTTTCTTTGCCGATTTGATAGCTATATGATAATGTTTGCATCCAAAATGGAATATATGGATAACTTATTAATCTATGCCAGTTATATCTGCGGATACATCGATATTTGCAAAGACACGACGAGCTGTATCTCGTTCATTTGTATTGCCTGATCCATGCTTTGTTTTGCCTACTGCCAACCCCAATTCTTCTTGGAAACGATCTTGAATCCTCGCCTTGTTACTATAGAGTATCGAATTTGCTGGATCCTCACTACTATTTACCATTTTTTAACTGTAAATTTAAAGGATAAGTGCAGGCAACATTCATACAACATATTTCTGGTCACTAGCTGTAGCGGGACAATAGATGTAAAAATAAGAGATTAATTGTCAAGAGTACCCCCATTTTCTCCTGTAAATTTCTGTTTGTAATTACTTTAACCAGAGCTACCATCGTAACGCTATTTTCAGATCAAAGTAGGATTTTCAACCAATTAAATCTGATCAATTACTTTCTCTTGAGTTCGAAATAAAAAAACTAGGTTTAATTACACAGAAATGCATTGAACACCTCTCCGAGTCATTATCAAGGGTTGAAAAGGTTGAAACGGGCAGAGGTGTTCAATACATTGCTGTGGAATTAAACCTAGTGTTAGTATTAGTGTTTTTATTTCGAAAACGTCGAGATTTCACCAAGTGACCCCGCCGACAATTGAGCTTATTCTCTTGAAGTTTTTAATATGCGTTCGACAGTGTGGTTCGATAGCTCTTGCAGTTTTACCTAAACACACTGATCAGTAATGATCACATATTTCTTAGGTGGATAGTAAGCGACTTTTTGGTTAACTACCTGGTAATGTGTAGAGAGTGCGCCACAATTTCTCTAGAAGAATATCACTATTTAATTGGTATCGGTTGCAGGACAATTGTGCTTCCATCTATAACTAAAATACAAGCTCGTCACTCAAGATGAGTTAAGGAGTGATTGACTTGCTTCGTCGGTATTTTTTTATGAATTGTTGTTTTACCTAATGCTATAATACCCATGACCATCTCTGCCGCACCAATTATCCTTGCACCTCTCAGGCCCATTGGGAGTAGAATTAGTAGCTCATATCCGAGGGAGATCTCAAATTCTCCTTCGATTAGTACGGTCGCTTCCATAGCTAAATGTTTACGATTTCACCTGACACCCGAATAATATATAATTCCATTACATTTATTACCAATACGTCTTGTAATAATAATTGTAATAATACATCCTTGTAATGTAAAATAATAATTATTATTTTCAATGGGGAATCTCCTCTTACAATAACTCTTATATGGACCGATATTGAAGCCATCACGTGCCTCACTCTCGCTCATTACGTGCAAGCAGGGAATGAAAAAATCAATACTTTTCTGGTGAATAACATGAAATTACTGTAAAAATTTTATTTTTTTATAATATGGTCTAATATAATAATGTATAATATGCGAGGTCATTTATTTAAGTAATAAAATTTCATAATTAAAAAATAATACGGTATATAGGCAGTACAGGAAGCCAGACGCGATTCTTAACGGTTTTAGTTTTTAATTAATTGACATATGTAACCGGATCTATACCAGTGTTATTTTTCACTTTCTATTATTAAAAATCTTTTTCTTCAATCAGGAATATGTTTTGTCACCCCGCACTACTGAGTAATATTAGTTTTTCAATATTTTATTACAATATTTTGGGAAAATTTGTTGAAAATTTTCATTCAAAGTATCTAAAAATAACTCATATTATTATTTATATAAAAAGAATAATTTTATAAAAAGATTCCATCTCTCAAAATGGCTCTCGGACAAACACCCAATTCGTCGAGTGTTATTGAAGAAAGCGTCGCACTGCGCCCCCTCGCTGGCGAGTGGTAGTCTGTTTCTTGCGGCGGCCAGAAACATACTAAATAATTTAAAATCTGCGCCTATAGTATATTTATCTGTAGCATTTTCTGACACTTCAATCATCACTCCACACATCCTATCACAAAAAATACTCCATCAAGGCACACACTATTCGTTTGCCACGTTTCGGAGATCCCGTCACACTGTGCGTCGCTAAGCTTCGACGCAGCAGAGAGAAAGCAGGCAGCGCCGCGGCGCGGCGTGGCGTATCGAAGTCTTCGGGTCCCTATGACGTCATCCCGGGCCTTCCAGCTTTCCCAGTTCCCCTTCGCATTTTCCCGCCACTGATTTTTTTGTTTTCAATTGATTGTAAAAAATACATTATTCATATTTGAGCCAAACGACATTAGATTGCTACATTTATTCAGTTAGGACAATAAAAAGTTTTAGGAAACGAACGTATTTTTCCCCCAAGTATCTTGTCTCTCTTGTATCTGAGGCATTATCGCCTCACGAATAGTTTTGTAGTCATTGCAATTTTCGTCTCAGAAGGTTGGTGTTCACTAATTCATCTATCGGCATCTCCTCTGCAGTGGCCTGCCTGGCAACTAGTTCCTCCGAAATAAATCATTCATCTGGTGGTCACTTGGGACCAGCACGCTGCCTTCCGTCGTTATGTATTGGCTCTCTGCAGCTACAGCGGAGCCGACCTGGTTAGCCTGGGGGTAACGTGCTCGCCGGCTAACCCAAAGGTCGCGGGTTCGAGTCTTGACCAGGGCATGGGTGTTGTGTTTGTTCAATAGGGTTCTGTCCTATGTATTGAAAAGGTGCGAAATGACCACGGCCGTCAGAAGCACACCCTCAATAAACAAAAATACCACTACGGCTACAGCGATGCCAGTGCCGTTCGGCGGCTTGTGCCACCCTATCTGAACCCTGGAACAATATTTGACTCTAAAACACTAACCGAACAACTAGTGTCAGATCTTTTTCCTGGCCCTTTTCCCTTGCCACCGGCGCGGAATTAACACTCCGAATTAGATCTACAAGAGTCACTCGTTGTATCTTTACGAGATTCTCTTCCTTCTTGAGAGAGAATTAATCTTGGAATTAAATTTAGTGTAGTGTAGAGCAGCTAGATTTGTGACAGATTGTTATAATCACTGAAGAAGTATAACGATGCTATTCGAGGAATTTGGTCGGGAGAACCGCTCTTCGATCTTAGGTTGAAATTCAGGTTAAATTTATTTGAGTGAATTTGAGGCAGGTCACTTCAGCCGGAAGGTTAGGGACGTCCCGTACTACTTGGGTAGATCGGACCACAATCGGGGAGGGAGAGAGAGAGAGAGACTTTAGAACGGATGGATTTATGATAATATAATTTTTCCTCGTGCGATCAGCGAACGGAAGGGGGGAGAAGAGATGGCGTCTTAGTTCTTACCTGTGCACTCTCTCGTGCGTGTTATAATTTCCAATAATTGTGAGCATTGATCATGCACGAACTAACTAACTTTGAATAATTTTCATGAACGGCGATGGTTTATTCCTTATTATTTATGCATGTGTGCTTCTGAGAATGATCGCTCGGTGTAATCACACACGCCTTTGCAGTGGAGGGTATTTCTCGGAGGAAGGGCACCTGATTGCCGTAAAACATGAGTGATTGAGTTGCTCGAGGGTCGCTGACTTTTATATCACGCGTGAGTGCATCACGACCTCCATCCTTTTCCCTTGTGCTTGCGGTCCCCTATTACCTTTTTGTTCACCATCTGCTTGTGGCCAGTTCCTTTTCACTGCCCTCCCGAATGGTACAGCCCATGGTATTGAATTAAAAATTTTCAGGATTATATATACGAGAAATATTCACGGTATACAAAATAATTCCGTCTTAAATCCATATGTTGTGACTAACTATTCCACCTTTCGAGGGAAATCATATCACTTTCTAATCAAGCATTCTGTGGAGATTAGCTTTGGAAAGTATTTACGGCGAGCACTCTACCAGTCAGGTAGAAAAGGTAGTTAATATTTTAATCATTGCGCGTGAGGGAACAGGTATGCCAAATAAAAAATAATTCATCTTCTCCTCTTGCGTGAAATCTTTGCAATAAGAGGGAAACCGTCAGTACAGATAGGTTTGGGCTTTTTACTCCCCCTTAAGCTTAGAAGCCAAAGTTCGAGAAAAAATCTTTTATACCATGATACGTGATGTGAAGTATGCAGAGTCGAAGTGGATTGATGTTTAGGTTAGGCTCTGTAGTTCTAATCTGAGTTCATCAAAACCTATCGTAATTGGTAAATTACCCTTCAGCCTCATCATCTCAACAGGTAAAAAATATTTCACGTAACACGAAAGATATTAATACTTGAGGCTCACTATTCTGATAATAACAAATCGACTCCCTCGAAAGAAATTTTCCGTCTTCTGCGAATTTGATAGTTCCGGAAATAAATATCTTACTCCCTTGAGACATTTAAGTCAAGCCAGGTGATCGCCCTTATTTCGTTCGACTTGTCATGTCACCCTTTGGCTTAATCCTAACTCCTAGCTTCCGAATTCGATCGGCAGATGGAGTGGAGCGAGCCAAGAGACCGGAAGTCCTCTTCCGCAAGTCAGAAGACGCCGCCCTGCCTCCTGCGGTGGACCAACTGACCGATCGCCACCGAGGGGGGCCGCACCCGAAGGAACCTCCGCCGGTTCCCACTAACCATCATCACCAACGAACACTGAACCTCACCACCGCCGTAGCACCGAAGGTGAGTGAAATCTCCCCTCCCCCTTC
>WURS02052387.1:0-10924 GCA_011762765.2 Rhinocypha anisoptera | reverse complement strand
CCAATAAGCTTGTTACACTGCTACGTTGGTTATGACAACATTTCACAAACCTAGCTGTTCGAAAACTCGATCCAAAACTAATCCTGCTTCATGAGGGTCCCATACGCTCGAGGCAGCGCCTAACTACTGCAAATTATTAGCGCTCTTTTTCCGTGTCATCACTTCTACTTCTACATATTGCTCGGCAACCTGTCGCAAGGGCGTTTAATCCGTAGATTGGCTATCTCCAAATCCCCGTTCCTACCTCGCCCTTTTCCCCCTGCCCGAAATTCTTCCTTCTCCGGCTCTCATGCCACGTAGGAAAAGCATATTCGAGAAATTTGCGATATATTGAATAAAAAGTTAAGATTCATAGAAATAGTAATCGGGAAATATAATGAAAAAGTAACATAGGGCTGTTATGTGTACTACACCTAGACTACTCTATGAGTTTATGAGACCCTTATGAGTCATTAGTTTTGGAATTAGTTCGAGTGTAACTTAGCAGCTAAATTGGCGAAAGGTTGCAATGAACAACGTACCAGTGGTATTGTGTTGTTTGTGGAATTAGATCGGGAGCCACACTTTGAGCATAGGTTGAAGTGCAAGTTAAATTTTTTCTGTACAGAGAGAGAGAGAGAACTTAGGTGAAGAGATTGAAGATATATTACAAGCCCCGTGCTTTTGTGGCAGATCAGATCACCCACGTAAAATCAGAGAGAGATCGTGGAGTGGATTTTTTTCGCAAGTGGCGTTTTTTTGCGATTAGAGAGCAAAATAAATATGATCACAGGTACGAAGAGGATAAATAGGTAATGGCTATATTTTTAGTTATCTTGCGTGAATATTAAATATACATATTTCTGTATTGCTCCAGCGAGATTTTAACATTGTATGAATGAATTTTATTGAATATTGAATGTTTTTGCATGTAAGTAGTTTCTTATATGGTGAGAAGTTTTGGAATGTGCACGTTAGAATGGACGCCTTGGTGTTGACTCACCCCCTGTCACATTCCCTTGAGGCGGCTTGGAGGGCATGTCATAGTTGTGGATTTAGATACCTCATACTTGGTTTCCTTGTATCTGTCCTCCTTTCTTCTTTAATTTCATGAACGATTTGCGGAGTCCATCGCGTTTCAATGGGTGTAAAGTGAGCCGCACTAGGAACTTTGACATGGTGTTCATCTGAGCCCTAGTCATCAATTTGGAGACTTGTTTATTCACCATTACGTGTGCTCTCCCATTATTCTCAGTAAAATCATAAAGCCAACCATCGTGTTTTCGTGAGTTCACTTCTCTAATACCTCCGAGGTCTAAGTATCAATTTTAAATGAAATCACCCTCCTCAATGCGTCTATAAGGAAACTTCTGATTTTAAAACTACTGAAACAGACTTTCAAAAGCTTTATGTTATTTTGGTATGCATGGAAAATTTAGAGAATCAGGGAGAGATGGACTCACTATATCGAGAACTGTAAGCTTTGACGGGAAATAGAGCTGGGAATAAGATCCCTAATATAAGAGATAAGTTTGGTAAGACACTTGTAGAACAGAAAGATACTGGGGAAACATGGAAGGAGTACGTAGAGGAACTTTACGATAAGGATGATAGACCCTTAATTTAGAAGGAGAATGGGAAGTAGATTAGGATAACTTATGCCCATGGAGATAGTGAGGCTGAAAGGGCCCTGCGGGACATGAAGAGGAATAAGACGATGGAGATGGAAATATACCAGCAGATTTACTCATGGTCTAGGGAAAGTAGAATGGTAGAAGTTTTACGAGCTATTTAGAGGAACTTACTATGAAAGAATGTGGCGGGAAGAGTTCGTTGGGTCGACATTAATTCCGATAGCAAAGAAAAAGGAAGTAACAGAACTGTGGCGACTAAAAGATTCTTTAGTTTGATATCTTACTTGGCGAATGTAGTTCTAAGAATTATTGTTGATGAGAGGAAACACTCGAACAAAAAATTAGTGAAACCCCTGATATGAAGCGTAGCGCTATATGTATCCGAAACCTAATCCATGAGGAAGGATAATGAGCATAGATTGGAGGCTTTTGATATGTGGGTTTGGCGACGAATGGAGAAGATCGAGTGAATTGAGAGAAAAACTAACGAAGACATGCTGAGAATGGTAAGGGAAGAGAGGCGATTACTGCTGAAGAAATCAAAATAAGGCAGGAATGATGGATGGAAGGGGTACTCGGAGGCAATGGGTATTTGAAATTTGTAATGGAGGGGAGGATGTTGTGTAAACGAGGTATGGGTTGGAAGAAAATAATGATTTTGGATAGAAAGATAGGTGATGGGAAGTATGCAGATTTGAAGAGGGATTAAGGATGTATTGGCTATACAACCCTAATCAAAAGTTACTGATTGAACACCAAGCGATTATCTGGCTTTTTGCTATATTTACGAAGAGCATCTGAATTATATTGATTTTAGTTAGTTGTTATTAGTACTTAATGTAATTGTTAGGCAGATGGATTCGGTATTTACATCAATTTTAAGCTCAACGGACCCTATTTTAACTTCCGTGACCAACCTATGGACTTGAAATATCGAAAATTGCACAGCCCAAATTTTTATTTGTTTTATTGTGATTCTTTCTTTAAACTAACTAATATGCTTATAGGAACTATTTTATTGTTAAAATTACTTATTTTATGATGATATGAAAATGATAAATAAAAAACAAACTTATTTCAAATGCCATACATTCTGGCAGCGTCGCATATATTCATACGAGGTCAGCACTGCACCATGAAGGTGGAGGCTAACTCTTCAGTTTTTTCGAATGGAAATAAAGATTCGTCGTTTTAGCTATGAACAGCTGATTATTATGCTAAACACCTCTTTACACATTTCATTTTACACAAAGGAATGCAAGTTTTTTTGCACATTTTTACACTCCCTTTTATTATATATATATTATTTATATTTTATTTATATTTTATAATTTATATTATTTACAAACCAATATTATTCACATTGTGAACGTTTTCGAAGTGATTATATTTCTATATACATAATTCATTAATAATCACCTGTAAATGCATTTATAAGTAATTTAAAAAATATTTTTTTCTAATACATAATTTTTAAACTCAACAAAAAATAATGATAAACAGAATATACATTCTTTTTACACAACGTTATGCAAGTTTTTATACACACATTTATACTTTCTTTTAGAAAAAATATATATATTTCATTAAACAAACTTAAACCTTTCAAAACATAATAAATGAATAAAAAATACTCAAAGAAGTAATCATGCCTTTAATTTTCATTTTAGCGTTGAAGTTCGCTCAATATTTTTAAGCTCACTCGACATTTCATTTAAAAATTTGTGTACCAGAAAATTCAGCCTCCTCTTTCCATTAAGGTTAAAGTAAATGCAGTGTTTATAAAAATTTGGGTTTCTTAATTTCATGTCGTGCTCGCTATTAATAGGACACTTATATTTACTTTCAAAGTAGAAATCACATATTATTATGTAAATTTGTGTAAAGTATTGAAGTTAATATTGTTTTATTATGGAATACCATAAAGTTACGGTCCCCTCAGTGAATTTTAATTTTTAAATATTTGACGCACCAAAAAGGAAAAAAAAGAATCATCCTTTACAACTTACAATATTTAAATTGGATCAATAATACCCTTCGGGTAGTATTGCTCCATTTTGTGGGGATTTGAACGCCTTCTGGTCATACGTAGGAGAATCACGGAAGAAGCTTTTAGAGAAAGAAATGATGAGATAGTTTCAGACGACACCCGAAAAGTGAATTTTCTTGGCGATTTATTCCAAGGAGTGTATACTATTCGAACTAATGAACCAGATAGAAGCCCAAATTAATCCTACTGTAAGGATTAATGACGTTATAATATCATGGAAAGGGATAACCCAGCAACTCCATTGCATCCCCCGGAGCAGAAGTGATTCCCCCACGGCCGGACCCCTGAGTGAAAAGAACTCGTCCCAGTGGCCGCAACGTCCTCATTAGTTTATATTAAGAAATCGATTTCGGAAGGCATGGTTCCCTGGGGCTGGAAGTTAGCCAACGATACTCCCAATTATAAGTGTGTATATAGAGAAAAGCAGAGGAAAAAACTGTTAAATAAATATCCTGTAAGTAAACACAAAAGAGTGTGGCAGGGGGGGTGGAGGTGTCATCACCAGACATGTATTCTCACAGGCACAAAAATAAAACTATTCACCACGCAAGAATCTACTTACATGCAAAGCATTCAGTAATATATAACAATATTCAACTCATTCGGGGACAATGTCATCATCGTAGGTACATGAATATTAGACAACTACAAAAAATGTACTCGATAAATTTAGTATGTTTTAATCATCCGAGGAGAAAGTGGCATTTTAAATGTATCTCTACCATATTCTTCGGTCTCTCTCTGATTTTATGCCACTCGGACATGGAGGGTAATCCTGATTAATCTCCCTGCCCTGTCAATTCCTGGAATGTATCATCGTTAGCAACGTTATGGCGTAAATTGAGTGATTTGACCTTATTTATAACCGTGAACACAGATTTGCAAAATGTGGAACGCATTGTAGTCCTTTTGTACACGAGACTCTTACCTCTGTGGAAAGAAAAAAAAGCGAGTAAAACGCGGTACATTCAGATCTTTAAGAATTTCTTTCAAATATAATTACATATAATTGCCAATACAGTTCTACCAGCCACACTGATGTACAAGCTGAAAGAAGATGTAGGAAGCGATTGAATGTTAAATTGAATGCTGAACTTTCCTTCCCTCCATAAGCAGGAAGTAGTAGAAGTGAGCGCTAACTGCTCGCCGTATCGCCTTCTCTTCTCTCGATAATTAATAACCGACTATGGCGAATTGTGGGCGATCGATATAATGTGTGCCACGGCATTTCCCAGGGTTCATGTTACCCGTGTCTCTTCTACGCTAGATAATATTTACCGCGACTCTAAACAATCACGTCGTTCGCCGGTCCAAATATTTCCGAGCTTACCAAACATTACTGGCGTTTGCCTTAAAGTTTGCAGCGAACAGCTTTAAGACCGATTCACATTAAAACATAAGACATAAATTAAGGACGTAACTTCGACATAACTTAAGACCTAATAAATCTTTTATCGTTCACAATGGCCTATGTCTACTAATTTCAACCAATGGGATAACGTCATTCATTTTCTAAGTTGAACAATGAGAATGTTTCTACTTTCCCTTGTTAGCAGACACTGACGGAAATAATTGCGGTGAAGCTCGGAATTGAGTTGCGAAAATAATTTTCACTTTTCACTAAATCAATTAACACGGACTCCCATGTTTTGATTCAGGTTTGTTTATGTCGGTACTTTACATTCTGACCACTGCTGGAGCTAGTGTGCACCCACGAACGCTTGTGATTGGATAGCTTATGAACACACTCTCCGTCGTGATTGGGCAACTTAAGGACGTAGGAAGTAAAACTTAAGGAAGTAAAAGATGAACATGGGCCATAATTCGCGTTATGTTAAGTTCTTAAGTTACGTTAAGAGGCGTATTGTGAACGGGCTCGTTCCCACGCATGTGCACAACTCTTAATTTCTTCAGTTAAGTTCTTACGTTATGTTCTTATGTTCAATGTGAACCGGCCTTTAGCCTCCGTGTGCTTCCCATCTATCTGAAATCTAACAACCCCTCATCGACGAGCCAACCGGGTTAACCTGGTGCTCGCCGACTGTTTTTTTTTCGAAAGGTCGTGGGTTCGAGTCCCGCCCAGAGCTCGGGTGTTGTGTTTGTCCCGATGGGTTTTATTATATGACTTGAAGAGGTGCGAAATGACCATTGGGCGTCGGAGCACCCTATAAACAAAAATAGTATTACTGCCCATCGACGTCTCCTCTCTCCCACGTCTCGCCCGTTCATTTCCCGTGTTCTCTTCAGATTTCTCTTCGCAATTTCACGCGTCCGCCCTGACCAAGCTGAAGGATGAGTGGGGAACCTGGGCTATCCCTTTTTTTTACGCTCATTGCTTTTGCCTTCCTTTCCACCAATTTTATTTTCCACGTCCTTCCCCAGGCCCACATCCCATTTCCCTCCGAACTACCCTGCCCTCTTTCTTTCCGTGGTGCTAATACAATAGGGAACGAACATCTGGGGCCGTGTCGTCATCCGGAGAGCAACCTGCGCCGTGATAAACCCCAGATTTTGCGAGAAAGCGTTTGTGGCGCTTTATTTTTCTCGGAGGCACATTTGTAGATCAAACGGAAATGGTAACATTATACTCCAGGAGACCTTTTTTTTAAGTAGTTCAAGACACAACTGTGATAGTAAGGTATTCATTATGCAGATCATTAAAATTTTACAATAAAAGAACATATGTGCGAATAATCACTGTTTCATTGGGTTTTTACGGTTTACAGTGGATTATTTACTAAAGCTGTCATTTTTATGTATTCATTTTTATGTAATATGTTGTATTAAATCCCCACGTAACATGAAATAAATGAAGTGATTTATTCCTTCCCGAAGGATTATCAATGTATTATAGGGTAATTATCGGTTAGCGTTTCGGCGGTAGTTACAAATGATTTAATTTTAACACACATAAGAATTACTTCATTTCAGTGTTAAGGAAAAATGTACATGACATCAGACACGTACATCAGTGTTAAGGATAAATGTATTTGGACGTCATCATAAATAGCTGAGAGATCATTGATAATGTAAACAGAAGTCGTTCTTTCGCCGGCATGCCTGAATCAACTTCGTTTTCATTGAAGTTTCTATGGGGAAACGGAAAAACTTGAATTTTCCATCGTCATATCTACTACTATTGGTAAATTCAAACAGAGCACAAAATGACATCGCAAGGCTCAATATTTGCCGCTTTGACAGGAAAGAACGCGATTGGAATTTCCAAAATATGTCTCAAGTTCATAACACACCGCAATACACCAATACGCCATCAGACACCTTACTCTCCGAATTAGGGCACACGTTCGATACTATCGCATTTAACAGGTATCGATACAAGACCGAGGTGCGCAACGACCTACCCTATATATTAGTACCATGCTTCTTTCTTCAATGACTTTGGTCTCCAAGCCATATGATAAGCCTAAGGCTCCATTTTGAAGTTTTCGTCGTTCACTTGTTTAAGCTGTCATCCTTAAAGTGCGTCCATCGCGTCTGTTCATTCCTCCTCGTGAACGTTTCCTTCGTTAAAGAAATCTTTATCCGTAGGATTTATCATCAATCGCAGTCTCTTCCAGGATCACCCAGAATAAACTAGTTGAAAATAATGATCTTAGCGAATCTGACAACGAATGTCTTTAAAGACTTAAAATTTTGAAAAAAATTTGTTTTGATCCTATAATTGGGTATTTTTTCTGTTTGTTGTTTGGGAAAGGTGCTCGATGGATTAATTGCGATGAAAATAATAAGAGCGAAAAAATCCAAATGCATAGTGAAGTTGACTAAATTTACTTACATGAATTGCAGGCATAATTATTAAAACTGACTGGATTGAAATTGTGCTTTAATCCTAATTGAAGGTACCGCGGAGTTGAAGTAATGCAGTTTTAAAGAAGTAAAATAAATCTAGAAATACTAGCCTCGTCACACTGGAAGTAACCTTTGGGAGTGAAGCAAAGGATAAATCCTGTGGAAAAGTGCTATATTATTTTATTTCAACCATGGATATTCACAACTTTCACGAGGTGAAGACCGACATCGTAAACTTGAGAGGAATTGACGTCATTAGTTCGATGTTTGGCAGGTTAGATCTGTGTGCCGGATCGATCCGTGTGGTTGTTGACTTTTTTTCCCTTTTGATTGGAGGAAAGGTGGCGGTTTTATTACATAAATATAAATATGGTATATTTTTTAGGATAGTTCTCAATAACAACAGCAATGAATGAAAGTTTCCTGAGATTTCAGTTTCATGTCACAGTTGCCAATACATGTTGAGTCGACTTCCACGAGAGTTTTCGTTTGGTAGAATGTACTTAGACGTGGCCTAGTTGGTAGGAAAGCTTGCGACTATTCTACAGTGGAGTTTAGGTGATCTTGATAATTGGATTTTCTAGAACAGTGTAAAATTGTGTGGTAAGAATAAGGACGAAAATAAAATTTACTCTGTTGTTGACAGGATTCGTTGATATTATTCATGTATGCTTATCAAATTTGCAGAAGAACTCGGAATTACTGTACGGTAAAGCATCAAATTGCCTGTGGTGGATAGATAAATACAAAATTTTGGTCATGAAAGTAAGATTTAATCGGTAATTTATTCGAGCAAATAAATAGAAGTTCACATTACAGCTTCAATCAAATGCCTCCAAATAGTTTACCTTTTTAATGGTCATAGAAAGAGTTTTCAAAGAAACTTCTGTTATTTTACAGATTACTTTTCATTTACGGCTTTAAATAAACATTATTATTTTAAATTTAATCACATATAAGGAATAGAAATGGAAGTTAATTTCACCTCACGACAAAGCTTCTTGGATTACTAACGGTTAATTATATGTTCCTTTTATATGTTGCTTTTTAAACGGTGAAGTTGTGTAAATATATATATATATATATATTTCATATATTTTATTCTGGTTTTATTCTAAAATTAATTTGCATGCTTCATTCAATTTCTGAAGGTGTTTACTAAAAGAACTACGGTGGTCGAAAAATATACGAGAAACAGGAATCGGACGTATTATTTTGATAGCAGATAAAGAGTAAAAAAGTTGAAGGAGCTAGATGAAAGCGTGTTTAAAGATAAGGCCATTGAATTCTATTTATAGAAATCTATTAAGATATAATACTGATTTGAAGTTAATATTTATCTGAGAAAGATATTGATTAATTATTCTCATAAATATATGGGATTTTTTAGATAACTAATAGCAATATTAATAACCAAGAAAGTATCACTTATTTGTCATTTTTTGAGAGTGATCATTTTTGCTTGTGTGATACATTCATTTTCGACAAGAATATAAATTTATAAAGTAATTTATTTATTTTAATTTGACATCAATATATACTGACATTTGAATACTTATCATGAAAAAGAGAATTGTAAAACTGAAAGCCCAATTATGTTGTAAATTTAAAAACTCCTCGGTGCAAATAATGTTCTCCAGAAACCTTTAATAATTTTCTTAAATTTGATGAAATATTTGAAAAAATAAAAAAATCATAATTAGTTTCTAAAAAAATTAGTTAGCTAAGAACAAAAAAATCCGGGTCTTTTAGCAGCTATATTATTCGTCGAATAATGATATTAAAATTAAACACTGCCACCTATTCAACCCGAAAGTTGGTTTGGTTACGATATAACAGTATATCAATTGTTTAAATATTTTATACATTTTTTATCATTTGTTTACATGATTGATTATATATTTTTCCTCAAGGATGAATAAGCATTAAATTTTGCCAATGACTCGTTAATCTGGCCCGTTGTTTTACGTTTATAGAAATCGGTATTTTTTTATGGATCTTTGGTGAAATTCAGCGGAACTTCAATCAATAGGAGAGAAGAAAAACCCTCCAGTTCTCAGAATAAATTAATCATATACTTTGACCACTTTTTGGTCAAAAGCTTTGACAGTAAAATACCTTCATCAGAAATGATTCTTCGAGATCCCAAGGTCATTGGATCCATAGAAATCACTTCGTTATCGGAAAACATTCCCCATCAATAGCTCCTATCGACTCACGTGGTTCCTACTTAGGTGTGTACATTCAGGCTCGCCAGAAATAGTCTCCGGATTTTGCACCCTCCCTGTTTATAGGAGTGTTTCTTAATCTGGGTTGATTGTTAGGTTTATGCGGAAAAAGGGAGTCTTTTTTGCCTAAATATAACCCCAATAGAGACATTATTACAACCCTGTCCTTACCCTTCTGGCAGGCTGTTAGGGGAGAAACCGTTATGCAAACCTCACCCTATATAACAACACAGTCATATCGCTTTGTAAGAAAACGTAAAAAAATCCCTGATTTATTTCAGTCATTGCTTTAGAGTTGATTCTAGGTATCCAGCTGTGATGTCAGAGAAAGATTTCGAAAGTATTGAGTTTTCATTTGTGGATTTCGTTACAGTATTATTGTCATAACTGCAATGAGGTTGGAATTTCTACTAATATTAAGTAGCATTTAGGAAAATATCAAATTTTATGAAATTTTTTCGAGGCTTCCTGTAACTTTAAAAACTTTTTTACATTTTTAAGTAAACAGGGGGCAATTCAAGATCTGTAAAAAATAATATATTAGATTTTAAATGTTTATAGGTCGATGGAATAAAAAGTTGAATAAATTAGGACTTTATTCCAAGGTTAACCTAGTAAAAAGTTATGATTAAATGGTTTCCTGTGGAGTATTGCGTATATGTTTATAAAATTTTAAAAGTAATTTTAAATACTTGACCACCCTTTATTAATAGAAAAACGTTTTACTTTGCAACAGTACTGGTTTTTATGTTGAGAAGCTACTCACGTTTGTATCCATAAATGTATTTTTAATATTCTTAGTAATTAATACTGAAATTACGAATGAAACATAGAATTCCCCCGTTGTGAAATTTTAATTTGCTGAAGTTCTATTCTGAGATTACTGTTGTACCTTTTCTGCAGATGGCAATAAAATTTCTTCAGACGATGGATCAAAGAGAAAATGATTGTGTTCTTTTTTTAAATAATCTAGCAAAAAATATGGCAGTGAACGTGGTTCTTAACTGGCTTTCCCTTGATGAAGATTCATGGCGAAATGAAAATGCAACTTTCCACTTAATAACAATTTTATTTGACCCAGGGTTTCGGTGTCACTTAGATACATTTTGTATCTGAGGATGGTGCAGTGACACCGAAACCCTGGGACAAATAAAATTGTTATTCTGTGGAAAGTTGCATTTTCATTTCGCCATGAATCTTCATCTTGCGTTATTCCACAACAT
>WURS02052376.1:0-10924 GCA_011762765.2 Rhinocypha anisoptera | reverse complement strand
ACGTTAACATTTATTTCCTGAAAGTCTACATCAGTAAAAGGGGAGTTGTGGTTGGTGATAAGGGGGGAGGCTAAAAGGAAAAGGCGGAGATAAAAGATGGATTGTGTGTCGTCATAAATATGGGTGGGTTTGGAGGGCGGTGGGAGAGAGGTTTAATATGAGAACGGACGGCGTTCTGGAGCGAGGGGTGGTGTGTCTATGTCCTCCTCCTCCCCATCTCGACCCCCCCCCTCCCCTCCAAATAGGAACGGGGCAAAATGACCGGAGAGAGAACGAGAGAGAGCGAGAGTAATTTTCCGACTCCTTCTCCGTCACGTGGTCCACAAGATTTCGCGCTCCAGTATTTTCAAGGATTTGTGAATTTCGCGATAACTAACGAATGACAACTTCCAATCAGCAGAGTGAATTTGAAAACGTCCCTCTGTTAACTCATGTACATACTTAACGAGTGATGCCGAGAAACACAGTGATGGCACTCTCTTGTTGGAACGTTTTGCGATCTCGTTGATGTGTGGATTCGGTAGTCAGGCTGATTTATTTTTTTGGTTTTCAGCGAAAGCGGTCAGCCGCTAGGAAATAAAACGAAAGTCTAATTAACATGTGAGAATTAATATTACTATCACTTTTTTATGATGGCTCACATTGAGTTTATCTCTATTTTTCTTTGGTACTGACTACTTAATTAGAGGATAAATTCTTTTTTTCTCTGAGTTCAGTAGCCTCCTCTGACAATCTGATAAAAAATTCAAAAAAGACTATCGCTCTTCGGGTTACATGTGTTGTGAAAACGTCCGGCTTCACTCCTCGCTTAAATCAGCGCCGGCGATACGCTCTGCTGCCTTCACACCAAGACAAATTCCATTATTCTCTCCACTGCTTATAGACAGATTACAAGTACATTTAATACGACTCCTAGAAATAATTCAGGGAGTTTTGAAAGGAATATCTTTCGTAAGTCTTTTGAAGTATAATTAGGTAATTTGATCCTCTATATAAATAAAAAAATAGATTTCCCATTACTGTAGAGTATTACGATGACGCATAAATGAAATACTTTGAGAGAAATATTATACGAATGAAATAGACGCGCTTGAAGCTCGCTGTCCTCCTTGGAACAATAAATTACCCTAAAAGCCTAGTATCGAGTCTCCCGAGAATTACCGAGTGGATATTACTACGACAAAAACTTAGAAGAAAATTGGGGCTAAATAATGACATGCGTGATTTTTGTTTAGCGAAATTACTCTTATTTTCGTCGAGCTAAATTATTTTCTGCTAGGGACCGAAGCGATCGATTCCGAGACATACTAGAACATCAACGCTACTGTAATCTCTTCCGGGATGACCGCGGCTATTCTCTCGCGCAAACTTAGTTATGTTTGTTTGTATGCCAGCATGGGCGTGTGTGTTAAGGGAAGGCTGGCGAATGACCGAGGGCGAGGAGTGGGTGTCAAGGAAGAGGCGGAAGGGAGGGGATCCCTCCCCCGACGACGGATGGCCTTGCTAACCGGAGCGGGCGCCTGGAATGAAAGGAAATTAAATGGGAAGGCGATCCCCGGTGAAAGGGGAGACGGGGATGACACAAATCAACACGGAAAGAGAGAGGGGCGGCGGGGAGCGTGGGCATGTGGAGGATGGAGGGGGGGGGGGAGGGAAGGGAAGGAAGAGGGCTGGTCCGTAGTCTGTGGGTGGATTTGGGAGGGAGGGAGAGAGAGAGAGGAAAATGAATGGTTTTGGAGGGGCCGTGGGTGGGTTTGTTGGGCAAGAGAAAGCGGGGGGTAGGTAGGGGGGGCTTGAACGCGGTAGATTAAGTGCTCCTGACGGAAAGAAGTAGTGGAGGTCAGGCGGTTGGAAAATGAAAAAAGAATTGAGCGAATGGGGGGGTGGTTACGTTTCTGTGGTCAAGCCAAGAGAGAGTAAGATATGGGGGGGGAGAGAGTATTAGCAGGATATCCCGATGGGGGAGAGGGGTTTTAATTGACCGGAAGAATGCTGTCGACGGAAGAAGAAGGGGGAGCTGAACTGTCCCCAAGAAACTCCCGACCCTCCTCGCTTCGTGGTGGATACCGTATTTTGTGCCCCCTGGATCCGCCACGACCGAGTGCTTTGATTCCTGGGTGACAAATTCAAGAGTCGAGCGAGCAGCACTCTTTCACTTTATGGGTAAGGAGGTGGATCACGGAGGCTGCGTCGTGGAGAGCGTCATCGTGGAGGAAAATTCGAGTGGAATGGAGGAAGACGTCTCCAGGACGAGGACTTTCAGGCTTGGAAAGAAGGGCGCACACTTCCATGGGAGGTCCCGAAGAAATATAAAAAAACTGGAAATTACAAGGATATTTTTCCTCGGGTGTTCCCTGAGTGATAAAATGCCAACAAGTTCGTAATGGGAGGCTTTTTTTTAATCCGTTTCGGAGAAAGGTCTGTCCTGCGACCCTATCTTCCATAAGTCGATATCTTAAGCGTGAGCTTCCAAATGCTAGGAACTAAGAGAGAGTAAGAGAATTAATTGAGCAGAACGGAAATCGGAAAACAAACGGAACTTTGAGTGATGTTCATTTCCAGATGTTCTCTTTGACCTACTCATGCATTCAACATTAATGTTTCGGGTGAAATTAGCTGGAAGACAGTTCCGGTGACAGACAGATTCGGTGACAGTGATGAGTCTGACGTAAGGGTCCAGATAGGGTCACAGTCATGGGGCACTGCGGTCAAGTGTGAGAGAGGGGGGAGGGGATGGAGACATGTATTAAGTTCGGCCCCTTGCAATACGCCTCATATTATAATTGAATTTTTTATAGTTTTTTTTACCTGCTAGATAATCTTTTTCAACACACATTTCACACTATTTAATTTAGTCTAAATTTTTATCTTTTTACGATTTTCCTCTAAAATTCTTTTTCAATATTTCACCATGGAAGTATTTTTTTAGGGCGCAGATTTAATAAAAATTCTCTTCAGAGTTTTCATGAAAAGTTTTTATCAGATTTCGTCGTGGAATTTTGACCCTCAGATTTTACATTAAGAACGAGGAGTCCTGGAGCTCAACATTTATCAAACAGATTCTTCCCAAATTCCAACGAAACATCTACGTGGATTACATCCAATGTAGTTCCCATAACCCTGAGGCAATGCCCTGTTGATTGGATAATGATTGAATATATTGGGTCACCCAGATGGGTAGGAGCCAGAGAAGAAAGTGCCCCACGCAGCGTCTGTTCCTCGTTGGGGCGTCCACGCATCCAGACGTGCGGCCGTTTGAAGACAAAGAATCGTAAAAAGTAAAGGGTAGAGCGATAGAGACGAACACTAGTGGCTAGCACCTGACCTATTGCTCCTCGAATACGCTTTTGGCGCATGTAAAGGACCAATAAATCTCGGCATCTACGAGACTCTCCGGCTGTCGGCAATTGGAATTCATCACATCCGAATCAGGAGACTACTTGAGGATGCTCTATACCTCCGCTGAAAACAACGCTGTAGGCCAAGGTTGTCCAACTGGCGGCACTCGGGTCGTATGCGGCCCGCGTTGCCATTCTTTGTGACCCCGCGAAAGGTTATTAGACACAAAGACAGAAATTTTCTTTTAATGGCCTTCCTATAAGAAAGGTTTTATAATCTAAGAATCGTTTGTTCACGACAAGTGTGGTTCCGCGTGCCGAACGACGCAGTGCGCGCCCCACCACTGCGAGAGCCTCATTCATTCAAATAATCACACGTGTTTTACGAAGTATAAGAAGCGAAATTTAAATTGTTTTTCATTTCGTTGATTGATCCGCCCTTTATCTTTATCAAGAAGCCATTTTTAAGGAAATGGTGTGAATATTAACGTTGCATTAATCGAGTGGCTAGACTATGATTATCCCACTTTTCCTCGTGAACTTGAAAAAATCCTTTGACGCTGACTTCGAGCCTACCCCACCTCCTGACTCTCTCCTCCCTCCTTAGCAGGTAGGCACTGCCAGGTGTGTCGTCTCTGACTCCGTCCATTCCAGTGCTACAAGCGTCAAGCGATTAGGTCTTTTCTTTGTTCTCATTGCATTGTGTGTGCGTGTCTGGACTGAGGGACAAAGTCGATCTCGATTCATGGATGGCACACCTCGCCAGAAAACAAGGATTCGCAAAGGCTACAAGCAGATGAAAAGGAATCAGGTGATTTACGGGCATGTTGTTGGGCATTCCATTTATTTTATTCTATTTATGGAGTTTTCAAATATGAGGTAAATACTTACGTTAAAATTATTTCTGAAAGAAACTTCATTAATTATCTTTTATTTGTAGAATTCATAGTTCATTATCTTGGCCGTAATATGTTCAAAAACTTGTGACCGACGATAGAGTGCAATAATAAATATTATTTTGAATTTCAATTTACTTTACTTTACAATCACTTTAATTAATTAGATAATCTTTTATTGGTTCAATTAATATCTGAAATTAAAATGTAATGTGATAAAGCGTAATCCACAGTTCCCATCATCCGTCTTAGAGGTATCTCACCTTCCATGTGGTAGCTAATGATATATATATATAAATATAAATGTATATATATATATATATATAGCCAAATAATAGGAAATACGATAAGGTAACAAATAACAGGACGAACGCAAAGTGTGGTAGAAATATGTGATGGAAAATAACAAATTCATATGAAAAAAAGTTTTGTCCTCAGCCCGGGACGCGAAGAACTGACTTCCCAAGTCTCCGCTTAGGGTGTGCTTAGACCAATTACACCACCGGGAACTCTCTCTTCATACGTGACTTTGTGAAGTATTTCAGCTCTTGCCCGCCAGGATATGACGTTAGTTGCTGAAATTCATACCACTGTTGTAGAATGGACAAGGACTGGAAGGGCTACAAGCAGATGAAAAGGATGGAAGGAAATATAGGAAATAAATATTATAAACAGACATACGAATTGAAAGAGATACAGTGCGTTTCGAGGCACGCATAGGCGAAGTAGGAAAATGGAGCCCGTTGGGCCATATACAGAAACGACCGCCATATAGCGAAAATAAACATTCAAATAATTAAGAAAAGGAAACACATAAAAGAACGAACACAAAGTGTGGTATAAATATTTGATGGAAACTGATTAATTCATATGAGAGAAAGTTTTGTCCTCACCCGGAACTCCAGCGCCGGACTTCCCCAATCTCCGGTTTGGGTGTGCTTAAACCAATTACACCACCAAGAACTTTCTCCTCACACATGACTGTCAGGTCGTGTATGACTACTAGAATCGTGAAGTGTCAAATACCTATGAAGTTATTCATCATTCCAACTATTGGAGTCTTTTTTGAGCCCGAAGTATGCACAGAACTTTTCAGCAATTGAAAGTCAAAGCGGCAAGCGAGTAAGTAACAAGATCCTAGGGTTCGATTCATCCCTTGCAACATCATTAGAGGTGGTTTTCAGATATTGCAACAGGACTAGGAACGTAGCCAATTTTTATACGGATACCAATTTTTTCGTTCTCCTCAAAATAAAGCGTCGGATCCGATTCGCGTCCAAATGACTTTATTCCAGGATCATTTCCTGAAATACCTCTACATTATGCAGTTGTCATTATAAAATAAAGAATAGTGTATGTTATGGGTGATTATACAATCTTGAGCATCAAATCAGCTGTAATTAACCAGGATGTTTTGTAAAAAACTCGATGGAGTATACGTGGGTGGAGTGGAAATACGGGTAGATAAGACGAAATAAAAAGGGGTATGAAATACCCAATTTTTGGGGAGAAGTCGTAAAAGATAATGTCCATTTTAACAGTATCACACGTATCCTTGCATTAACAATTTCGTCATTTCATAATTCAACAAATATAGGAATTGCTTTGAAAATGTGGGTGAAACATCATATAAGTTGTAGTATTGAAGAAACACATACGATTACGCCCAACGCTTTTCACAGTTTTCCCGGGGATCTTAATGATTTAAATAAAATATATGGAAGATTAGTAAGTATAAAAAATCATGAAATAGTTCAAAGGAATGAAGGAAAGAGGTCAGTTTCCAATCTGAAGGAAATCAGAGAGAGAGTACAAAAATGGTGCAACAGAGTCGGAATTTTGGATAGTAAAGTTCTAGAATGGTGAACAAGTAAATGAATGACGAATAGCTTACACATGAAAAAATATATTAATTTCATCAATATGATCTTGAAATACCGTCGAGGAGATTAAAAAATGGCGGAATGTATGATAAGATATTAGCCTCCTGCCAGGAGCAAATTTTCTGCATGGTCAGATTGAGAATAGCAACGCAAAGAAAGCAACGAGAATAATAGCAGACGAAAAAATGATTCGATCCATTTTTTAGATTCATCTTTCTTCTTATATTTGTGTAAAGAAAGCGCTAACGACATTTATGATTGTAACTGGACCTGTTTATTGATCAATCCAAGTGCGGAGTAATTACTTGGAAGTTTCTTCAAGTAACTTTAACCCTTCGTGTCTATTTCAATGTTCACGATTAAATTTCTTTGCGATTAAACTCTCATGACACATCTTACATGTGTTAATTATTAATATATTGATACTTTTTCTTTAGTCAGTATTAGTAAATACTTACAAGATATTAGTTTAATACATTCTTCTCTTTAAACATTGGAGCGAATAAGAGCTTCAGAGGAAAAAATTGGCATTAAATTCTATTATTATTGCGAATCTAAAGTAGAACTTATGCGAAAGAGAAGTTTCAAGTAAATGTAAGTTCATTGATCTATTATTTGAGTATTTTACATAAAATGAATGAAATCATAAAAAGAGAGGGGAGCCAGAAACAGGAATGGAAACTTAAGTATAGAGGAAATATAAAATTTCAGAAAAAATCCCAGATTGGGGTACACCGACCCGATATTAAGTTTTAACTTCCAGATGATGAAAGAAAATCAAACAAAAAACTAAAATAATTATAATGAGATAAGTTTTTACGTTGGAGGTGCTTCAGAAAAGGTAAAAAATACGGGCAGAGAAACTTAATTTAAAAAGTAAAACACAGGTCAGATTATTATACGCATAAAATGAGACTGTGATGTTAATGGGGATACCTTTATCCATGGAAGCTAGATAGTCAAATGGGAAAAACTAATGTGGGGAATGAAGGTGAGCAAGATAAAAGGAAGTACACAATATCCACAGACAAGTATCATGAAGTTAAAAAAAATATGGAAAAAATTTTTTTCTCCTGGGTCACCAGCGGAATTAATGAGGAGATGCTCTGCGAGCAGCCTGGGGGGAGGAAGTCATTCCGCAGGAGGTGATGCTTTTTGCAAATGGAGGATCTCCCGTAGTCTCATCGGGTCTTCGTGGAAGATTGCCTGTCCATTCCACGATGGGAGAAAATAGGGTGAAGTCCCTCTTTCAGGCAGTAGTTGTCGTGGTCTTTCTTATCAAAAATATTTTTCCCTAATGAGAGTTTTGTGGTCGACATTGTAAGAAGAAAAGAACTAGTTGTCACCACTTTTACTTTTTACATCTGCACCACTGATAGACCCAAAATGGGAATAATCATGATAGAAACACTCTGTGCATCATGCATCTTTTTTTAGGGAGAACGCATACTTTTTCATTTCTTTGAATAAATCTTTCCAGAGTTTCATTTATAAATTCAAGTTTTCTTTACTCTCTTAGTAAAGACGGAGACTTGATCCAAGTGAGGCACCTTTGTTCGGAGTCCTCATTTCCCCGGATGGCATAGTGAAACTTTATTGGATACAAGAGTGATAAGGTTCTTTTCTTCGTCTAAAACGAGATAACCAATATTCGACTATGACCATTTTATTTGGTTGGTTCTGCTTTAAAAGCAGATTTATTGATGAAGATTCTGGTCTTCTCCACAGTGAGAGGAAGGTTATTCTGGTGCCTCAGAGGGCAGATGTAAGGAACTACACCTAATACTGTTTACCAAGAAAGAAAATGTAAAAATATCAGTTTTGACAAACAGTGAAAAACTTCGAGTCTGTTTTGTTGTCTTAAAAATTTTTATTCAAAATTTAGGATTCCAACAAATATATCCAAATTATCTTCTTTATTTTCCTTTTTGAATCGGTAAACATTTACTTATTGTTAGTCAAGAAAGTTTTATATGCATTCAACTCAAAATGTATAATTGTTAGCATTTATGTAAAATCTCCCAAATGAATTTTCCAAATATATATTCACTGGTATCCTCACAACCTACGAAATATCGAAGCTTAGTATTAGTTTAGATTATGGAGTTCCTTCAGATTCTGACGGGCGATAGGTAACGCTACTCAATCTACTTTGTGATAACTCGAATTGCTTATCACAATGTATGTTGAATGTCACTTTATTTTCGTTCATCTATAAGAATTCATATGATTTATCATCTTACGTAAGATAATAGAATCGAATTAAAAAGTATTATAACTGAGTATATAGTATTACCTGAGTGATGAAACAGGTTATATGCAAAATTAAAATTCACTGAAATAGCGTCAGGAAGTCCCTTTAAAATAAAATAATCCTTTAAATATTTGATGTAAGATAAAATAGATGAGAGAATATTGTAGAGTTAACCAGGGTTGATCTCTTGAAAAAATTTAAATGTATAATTCTTATTTTGACTACTGCATTTGCTCAAACCACAGGCTAATTTTACGAAAACGAGGTTTTTATACAATTCCGTTATATTGTTTCTCCGTGCAAACTGGCATACATCATCATCACAGATTTTTCAATTTTAAGATTTTCCGGCCTCGGTGGTAGCGGGGTAACGTTCTCGTGTACCAATCCAGAGGTCCCGGCTTCGAATCCTAGCTGGATGATTTTTCATTCTCCACCAATGACATGGTTGTATTTGTTTCGTCTGTATTCTTTTCACTGTTATATTGTGCCATTGTAATTGGCTTATTGCTGTGTGAGGGCCACTGATTAATAAAAAAAATAAAAAAATTGTTTTGAAACAGCTCTCCAAACTATCCATTGTCATCCACCAAACTCTTCATATCATTGTAGTTCCTAGTTCGAACATATTATGTTATTATGTGTCACATGTGACCTCCTTGGGCTATCTCTAGGCTCCTGCCATCCTATGCCCCCACCAAAAGAGTTTCTACCTACTTTAATATCTCAATATCTATCCTATTACTTTTCCTCTTTCAGAAAGCATACCCCCATCATAAATTTACATTCTCATTCCTTTTCCTAATTTGGCTATTTCTTACAAATACCTCAGGCCAGAGTAGCTTGGTGGTTAGGATGCTCCATGGATTACCAAAAGATGTCGGCTCTGTGTTCTGCCTGATGGCATGAGTCCTGAGTTCGTACTATCAATGGCTTTTTCTCGATCTGAAGGGGTACTAAATGGCCCTAGGCACACCCTAAATTTAAAGAACACTAGAACTACTGAAACTTATCCAAATCAACGTCGCAGCATATTAAATATAACGAAACCATTGTTATATACGAGAACTATTATATAAAATTATTCGATTCTGAGTTTGAGTTTATTTAATTATTGTCTTATTTTCCGTGATTGATTGGAGATTAATGAAATTTGGGCTTATATTTCTGGAATTAATGTCATTTATTTCCTCGTGAGCTGCTGCAGGAGGATATTGATGAATCTCTTAATTATAGATGACCACCCAGGGCTTTGATTTTCCCAATTGATCATGACTGTTTTCAAATAAATACAATTTTCTCTCTCCAATTAATTTTGAGAACGGAAATTCAAAACGCCACGCCGGTGAATCTAACTGGATGCAATGAATAAACAGGAGCGATTATTTTACCCGCGTCCCATTTCATTTGCCATAGATTGACGTTATTCCTGCCATTAAATTCTTTTTGTTTATTCTCAGGGGTCTCTTCTCGCCACGTGTTTCCAATTTCATAAAGGGCGCATTTTGTGAGATGAGCGTGCAATGTAAATAAAAGTATAAATAAATATATATATATATATATACCTGTGGAATTAATATTTTCTTGTATGCGAGTTTTTAAAGAATTTATGCTTGGGGGAGTGAATTTTACTAAATTTGTAATTTTTTCGACATCTTATCACAAATATTATGCCTTTACCGAAATAAGTTCATTAAATTGGCTTATCATCAAGTGCATGGTTATGCAAAGTCAATGTTAACATACCTTATGAGACACGAACAGACGGGATTTATATGTAAAATTTACCTAATGGTAGTATATTTTTCAATAGTATGCAGAACAAGTAATGTAAATCGGGTTCACATCTTATCAGGGGGTAATTTTTACAAGTGACAATTCATTTTTAGGAAACAGGAATTGGTTAAATTTACAAACCAATATTTAATATCCTCATTTTATCATTTCGCCATTTTGCACTTCCCATTGTTAGTTCCAATTATTATTTACGATATCATTTACAACACTGCATCGTATGTGGTTGATTTTCGATTATTTTTAATGTACGAGTATAATGGTTTTACCTCAATGCAAACCAGTGATGAAGTTCAGTACCCCTTTTCAGGCATATTTCTCAAATTGCTGATAGAAAAATTATGTACGAAACCGACAGTGAATAAAACGAAAACTGAATTCATCAGACGGAGACAAGAAGTAATTAATAATTTTGTTTATACAATACATCTGAGAGCATGTACTCTTCATTGAAGGTACTTATTCAAATCGACGGAAAAACTCAATTGAACGAACGTGACACCCATGTCCTTAGGCGGGATTCGAACCCGTGACCCTTTGGGTTAGCCGGCGAGCCACCAGGATCAACCCTGGCGGGAAGTAAACAAAAAGCTAGCTAGCAGCCAAGTATATCAAACAAGAGGAGTCTCCCCGCTTTTTTCATTTAAATACGCACATCCGTAGGCAGTGACTTCACTTGGTATTTCTGTGTGTAACCGGGTTATTCTGCCCACGCGCCCCCAGGGGGAGAGAAGGGAGTGCGCTGCAGGAGGGTTGGAG
>WURS02052365.1:0-10925 GCA_011762765.2 Rhinocypha anisoptera | reverse complement strand
GCCCCCCCCCCCTTCTTCCTTCCTCCCCCCCTCCCTTCCCTCCCTCCCCCTCACTGTTCCCCGCATAGCTATGACGACGGAGCATCCTGTAGCCCGAAATCGGAAGTTACGCTCTTCGGCTGTGCGCTACTCGGCATGTCAATTGTTTCCCGGCCGCGGCTTTCACGGAGAAGTGTCCCTTCTTCTCTCTCTCTCCTTTTCTCTCTCTCTCTTTTTCTCTCTCACCGTTCACGAAGGGCTGCCACTCACGAATCCAAACGTTTCCTCTCCTTTTTCCTCTCCGCCTCTGACCCCCTAAACACTAGAGGCGGGCGATTTCAAGGAATGAATCGAATTGACCACATCGATTCGAATCTTATTGTGTGAGTCGATTCGCTCGAAAAATCGGATCCTGTAAATCGATTAGATTCTCATAATGTGAATCGATTCGAATCGGAATCGTAACTGAATCGAAACCGTAACTGAATCAAAATCGTAACTGAATCGGAATAGTAACTCAATCGGAATCGTAGCTGAATCATAATCGTAACCGAATCGGATCTGAATCGCAATCGTAACCGAATCGCAATCGTAACTGAATCGGAACTGAATCGAATCGGAAAGGAAGCGAATCGAATAGGAAAGGAAAAGAATCGAATTGGAATCGAATCAGAATCACCCATCTCTACTACACCCTCACTTCACCCGGAGAGGGATGCCACCCAGAGCCATGAACTTGAACGCAGTCATTATCGACGGGCCGCGGCAGTTTAACGGATGATATTCGATTGGAAAGAAACAGTCTGGGGGGTGTTCGATAAAGTGCTGCTCGTTTTGATACAGGCGGCGTCGCTCGTGACATTGAAAAACAAGTAATAATAAAAAAAAACACGTCTTCATTGAATATAAAGTTCTAATAATAAATAGTCTATTAAGCTCGCAAACACATTTAAAAATCCCACCCAAGTGTCACGCATCACAATCCGTGGAAACGTTCGGTTGTTCCGGTAACACTAACATGCAAACGTAACACTTCCGGTCTATACCGGAAGTAAATTTCCGGTAGCATACAGTCTATGACTCTCGTAGCCGCTCGTCGTAAAGCCCACCGATGGGTCGCACATCAAAATCCGTGGAAACTTTCCGTTGCCACGGCAACGTCAACGTGTAAATATAACACTTCCGGAAGAATGTAGCCTATGACACTCCCAGTAGCGTAAAGGAATTAAAATGAGTATTCGTGAATCAAGATCTGTATAGTCGTTAAGTTGCTACGATGGAACAAAACATGCGTACATAGCCACCCGCTGAAAACATAACACTTCTTTTTTTTTGGACAGTCGTGTTATAAATATGAATGGAGGCACTTAATCGACGTCAACTGAAGTGCGTACATATTTTTTAAAGTCTTCAGCGGTCTTTCAGGGGATGTCCACTCTAGCGGACGACGACGAGCGATGCCATTTCACAACCACTCCACGGTGCGTTTCATAACATATATTCGCTTTTCTTGAACTTGTTTCGAAGCAGTTTTGGGAAAAATTGAAATACTCCCTTGGTTTCATTTCCGTGATTTGATTGTCCCCATGTACGTGTGGGACTTTCTTTCAATTGTATACGTACTGTTTCTCGCGTCGCCGGACAATAAGTGAGACTGAAATCCGGCTGGGCATAATACAACTTAACGTCCTGTCGTGGACTCCCGTATGTCAAGAGTCCACCCAACAATCAGTCCTAATGTGACCCTCGCATATTTAATTCACGCAATGGAGTTCTATTGCACGTATTACAAACCTCGACTCTCTGTCTAACCAGTGGGTCACTCATAGATACCTATCCGCTCTCTCTTCCGGTCGTCTCTCTGGTTAGTTTTTATCGGTAATATTTTATATTCTTTTCTTCTCCCTTGTGTGCCATTATTTTCATTTAGTTTCAACTTCCTACTCAATAACATCTTCCGTAATTTGTTTGGAGTACTGTAACTCGGGCCTTACTTTGGTGGTCCCCTTGCTCTTCGGTTCACCCTTTGGTTAAAATGATGACGAACACGTCCCTAAAAATATTCCAAATCCAGTTTCATTTTCGTTTCATTGTCTCCAGCCTTCTTCCTTCGACTCCCTTCAGTACTCCCTGCATCTTCTTTTTCTTCCTTCGTCACTGATTTCATCTTTCCAAGATTTCCGAGAGATCTTCTCCTTCCTTCCAGGGTTAGGCTCACAGCCTGTTCCAGATTCGTCTTTCACCACCTGGCCCTCGCTCTTCCTACTCTTATCCTTCCTGGTGCCTTATATTCCATTGCTTTTTTTTGGAATCCTCTCTCTTGGCATCCTTATCAAATGTTCTGTCCAATATGCCTTGTAATATTCCAGTATTTGTACTTCGGATTGAGTGCATAGCTCTTAACCTTATGTTCCTCAGTCTATCCGCTTTGGTGCAGCCTTTTGTTGATCGCAAGGAATTTCATTTCTGACGCTTCAATGTATTTTGAGGTCCCATCGTCTCGTTGCCCTGCATTCTAATAAATTGAGCAAAGGAGTTATTTCCATTACTTTGTAGAATTTTATTTGCGTTTCTTTCCTAGTTTTACCTTTTATGGATCTTCTTATTGTTCCGCTCATCCTCCGAAAAAAAGTTAAATTTATTCTTTCTTTTAATGATGTAATATCACATCCGAAATATTGGAAATGTGATACTTGCTTTAATATGTGATTTCCGATAGCATTTTCTGTTCTTACTTGGGAGGTCTCCTAGGAATAAGATTGTTTTTGTTTTTTGCTATCGAGATTATCAGGTAGTGCGTTTTGCTCAGCTGTTGTACGTAGCTTATACACCTACATCCACTCTTTCTTGTATAACGACCTGGTCATCAGCAAATAGCATTGTGTTTAGCTGATTTCCGCGGTATTTCACACTCATTCACACTGCGATCACATTCCAAGCATCGAGGTGTCACCCGATCGTTAAAAATACGACTCCTCGCTTTTTCACGTGCCATCGAGTGATACCTTCCTTTGCGCTGCGTCCCCGTTCACGACGAGGGAAATATTCGCACCGGATACAGACGCGGAAGGAGGGATCGGCGGCGGCGGAGTCGTCCCGTGGGTCACTCCCGATCGATGGGAAAAGGACGTCTCGCGCGAATGTTCGTCAGTGACTGGTCGGCCGCGGCGGTCACGCGGCGCAGAGCGTTCCAGGGGTCGGAAGAATTGGGTCAAATTACGAAAAATTAAATTCGCTGCTGAAATTTGTTAATTTGGATCCCTAGGTCGACTAGACGGATGATTGACGCGGCAAAGATGCAAAACCAGGTGGTGATATGGGGTGCACCCTGAGCGAGTACGTCATTGTGAACGTGTCCTCTGCAATCGCCAAGATACACTCTGTCGGATTTAAGTGCCGCACTACGCATATATATATATATTCATTAATACAGAAATGACCACCATATGGCGAAAATAACACATTCAATGATAGTAAATAGGGAAAGGGATAGGAACACATAAAAGGACGAACACAAAATGTGGTTTGAAAATATATGATGGAAACCGACAAATTCATATGAGAAAAAGTTTTATCCTCAGCCGGGATTCGATCACCGGGGCTCCTCAATATCTAGTTGACGGTGTGCTTTAACCAGTTACACTACCGAGAACTCTTCTCATCACACATGAATTAGTCGGTGTGGTTCAGCTTGCTCGGCCGCCGAGAGAAGGCGTTCGTTTGCTGAGATTCATACCACTTTCGAAGAAAGGACAACAACCTTTCCTAATTTACTATCATTTGAATGTTATATTTTCGCCATATGGCGGTTGTTTCTTTACGAATGAATATATGGCCTAAAGGGCTGAATTTCCTACTTCGACTGTGCGTGCCTTTAAATGCACTATACCTCTTTCAAATTCGTATGTATTTTCATATTATTCTTATCTTCCCTTGTGTTTGTCCTTTCTTCCAAAGTGGTATAAACCTTAGAAAAACACATTATAAATAATAAAAAATAAGGAAATGGGGAGGAAATGAGAAGGAGATTCATTAAGGATGGCCAGGCACAACATGTTGTGACGGTGACTGAAAAGAAAAAATTCACCTTCGTCGATGATTTGAATCACGGAAATTTCGATCACCGGTATAGCTAGTTACAATTTACGCGGTCGATAACTCGGTTCTCACCATAGACTAGGAGTTAAGAGTATTCTTAATTCTGTAGTGTTCTTACTCAATCTAAGGTTTTCATTAAGGAATCACTGGCGTTTTTTTTAATACCAATTCTCTGAATGCGTTCGCTAAGAGGTGATGTTCGGGTTTCAGACATTTTTTTGATGGCGTTAATTAATAAGATACGGACATAATAAGTACACCTGCTTATGGTCACTACAAATAACCAGCCCCCTTTTAGGCCGAGGCCTCTTCGGGTTTGTCGAAAGTTTGTACACTGCATTGATGTAGACAGCAGTAGCGTTTTACAAGAGATATCGTTTTCCATTTTTCCTCCGTGGTGGCGCCCGTTCGACATTTCCCTTAGTGTTGAGGCAAACTGGAGTTTATATATACATAAAGACATTCAAATAATAGGAAATAAGGAAAGGGAACATAAAAGGACTAATACGAAGTGTGGTAGAAAATATTTGATGGAAACCGACAAATTAATATGTGAAAAAGTTTTGTCCTCAGCCGGGACTCGAACACCGGACTTCTCCAATCTCCGGCTAGGGTGTGCTTAGACCAACTACACCTCCGAAAACTCACTCTTCACTCATGATTCTGTCGGGAAAATACGCTTTAGTATTTTTCCCCAGAAAATGGCTTCGGCCGCCGAGAAATAGTTAATGAGATTCACACCACCGTTGTAGAATGGACAAACACAAGGGAAGATAGGAAAGGAATATCATGAACAGACATACGAATTTGAAAGAGGCACAGCGCGTTTAGAGGAACGCATAGCCGAAGTAGGAAATGGAGCCCGTTTGGCAATGGAGACGTTGTTTCTGTGTGTGTGTATGTACATATATACTTAAGGAAAACTCATACGAACAGACGCACACACTTATACGCACACACACATAGAAACAGGTAATAAAGTCAGACTCACATAATGAAGAAATATTTCGGGACTTGCTTGCCCCTTCGTCGGTCTGATAGAACTCAATTTATATATATATATATACACATGATTAATTTTTTAGGAGATTACGCAAAGTAATTCTGATTCACGACACATGATGATCAGGAACAGAAACAGGAACTTAAAAAAGGAACACAAAAGAGGAGAAGAATCTACATTGTATATTTCGGTGGCCACCGCCACCATTGTCAACTAAGATAATTTTTTTGTTAGTAGTAGTATTTTAGTTTATAGGGTGCTCCGACGGCTTTGGTCATTTCGCACCTCTTCAATTCATAGAAAAACCCATCTGGACAAAGACAACAACCATGCTCTGGGCGGGATTCGAACCCGCGACATGGGTGAGCCGGCGAGCACGCTACCCACCAGGCTAAACCGGTCTGCAAATTTTGTTATTGTTTTAGATATAGGAATATATATATATATATACCTTACTGTATATATTACTCTTGGAAAAGTCAGATGCGTACTAATAATGTTGGAAAAACGCAGGATGACGAGGCATAGAGACGAAAAAACTTTGATCTTCCGTTCTTCGTTGTAAAGAATTAGGGCTGGTGTACTATCTATACATATATATAGTATGCACACACAAACCAAATACACCACGGCATACACGGGTGCCTTCAACGTGCCCCTTCTGCACACCCACTCCTTCGCCTACCGGAAGACGCACACAAAGGAGAAATATTTCGGGGCTCTCTTGCGCCTATCGTCTGTCTGAGATAACATCCAGTTCCTTCAGACTGGCAAAGGGGAAAGAGATCCCCTAAATATTTCTCCATTCATTATGCGAATCTTTCTCTATTACCCATTTCAGTAATTTAGTGTTTAAATTTAATTCTTCACCACTGTGAGTTTCTTTCTTTTTGTGTCCTGTGTCTCTGTACGTCCCACTAGAGTTCGAAACCAATATTATTCACTTTGTGAACCTTTTCGTAGTGATTATATGCATCATATAATTATATATATATATATATATCATACATACATATATATATCATTAATATATGTATATCATATATATATATATATCACATTCAGATGATAGTAAATTAGGAAAGGGATAGGTCCTCATAAATAGACGAGCGCAATGTGGTTTGAAAATTTATGATGGAAACCGACAAATTCATCCGAGAAAAAGTTTTATTCTCAGTCAGGATTCGAACACCGGACCTCCTCAATATCTAGTTGAAGATGTGCTTTGACCAATTACACAACCTGAGGACTCTTCTCTCATCACACATGAATTAGTCGGTGTGGTTCAGCTTGCTAGGCCGCCAAGAGAAGGCCTTTTTTGCTGAGATTCGTACCACTTTCGAAGGATGGACAAACACATGGGAAGATAGGAAAGGAATAATATGACAGACATACGAGTATGAAAGATATATAAAATATATATCTTTCAAACCACAGTGATTAACCCGAATGTTGGTATATATATATATGTGTGTGTGTGTGTGTGTGATTTTATTGTCTCGAAGGATTTTGGCCAAGTACAACTCCAATTATTCAATGGTGAAATTGGAAATTGGGCAAATCCCTCGAGATCACATAAGAAGAAAGAAGATAAGAAAAAGAAAATCACATATCTTTCTGTGACCGAGAAGTAACATATACGATATATATACGTTCGAACACTAGTGGAACGTACAGTGACACTGGACACAAAAAGAAAAAAACACACAGTGGTGAAGAATTTTCGGTGGCACCACCACCTTCGTCCGTTCAGGAGGTGGTGGTAAAGAGGTCAAGGTGGTGGTGCCACCGAAAATTCTTCACCACTGTGAGTTTTTTTTTTCTTTTTGTGTCCTGTGTCTCTGTACGTTCCACTAGTGTTCGAACCAATATATATATGTTTGTGAGTGTGTTAGTGTGTTTGTTTATTTGTGTGTAAAAGCCAACCACGTGACGGCACAAATAAAACGAAGAAAAAGAAACATAGAAACGCTTCAAAAGAACGCACACAAGCGACGAAGGCTGCAAGACGCAGCCAAATGCTCTCCAAAATATGCGAGTGTTCTTATCAAATGTATATTTTTTGTTCACCGAAAGTTTTTGGGCCGATAACTTACATAAAAAAATAGATATTTTCATATAAATAAAACATCAAACGGTCTTTCCTAGAGTCAGCTCGGGAGGCGTTCTCGATCGCGTGCTTCTAACAGCCCAGAAAATAACCATTCGCATCCACCTCTTCTTCCCCTGCTCTCTCTCTCTCTCTCTCTCGATAAAATAACAGGATGTGTTATTATTATAAAAATTGAGAAGAAAGATATTCGGTGCCTTTGCATAATTGCCGAGGTCAGCATTCTTCGTATTCCAGAGTCGAGAGCCCTAGCGCAATCCGAGGTAATTAGAGGCACTTTTCCAGCAGTTTAATTAATGGGAGATAATAAACGGTTCCTTCCCTGTTTCTCGCAGTCTGTGGCTCGCGGGACCGCGCGGTGCAGTGGCGATGTTACCATCCCCGCCCACCTGATCCCCGTTTCCATAATTGAGTCCCACCCCCACCCCCTTGGACGGCATCCATCCTGCTCGGAACGAATGATTCACACATGCCGGCACGGATGCGTGTGGACGCGGCGAGGGATGCATGTGGCCAGCGAGAGAGGGGAAGCGACCCCCGACTCTTCGAACGTGGGTCGCCTAGTTAAGTTGCCCGGTGGTTGCTGCGATGAGTGACGCGGTGATGAGGGGGGGTGTCGGCCCGCAGCTCTCCGGTCGCGAAGCTACGGTCCAGTTAGCGGATGACCAGGTAGTAATTGCAACAGATGCCGGCGGTGCGGCTCGCACGACTCGTAAACTGCACGAAGAATGCAATTCACGAGGCTCGGCGATTCATTTAGAGTATGCAGAGTATTTTGGCTCCGGGAACTAAATGACGTAGCACAAACACCGCAAATCGGCCGTAATTTCACTCGACACTTTCACTTCAAAATGCGAAAACGTAAAACGGCACGGTGTGAAAGGAGCGAGATGTTACAAGAAAGTTCTAAAAGAGAAGTATTCCAGTTATCACTCTTTTATACGCAGAAATATCGGTAGTAACAGAAACATGACTTATTGAAATACAAACTATTGTTACCACAAAGAGACAAGAACTCTCTATCGCCTTGGTTCTGGCGAAAATGTCAGAGAACAAGTCTCTTGCTGCTAGCAGCCGTGCACCAAACATCTGTCACGGGCGAACAGCGACTGGCACTCGAAACAGCAGAACGGCCGACGTGATAAAAGCCTGCACGCGAGTCACTTGCTGAGGCGGGTTCTATTAGTGTAACGACCAAGGGCAGACAGGAGAGGTCACCACTGTGCACTTCCCCTTAAAAAGTTAGTTCTTACTGACTCGAGTAGTATTCCTGCGCCGATTACACTATATGAAGGAAACACTTATACAATCGCGCGTAGCCTCGCGAAATCCAAAGTTATTGGCAATACACAATCAGTGGGTAAGAGCCAGTTTATGAACGCAGGCAAAGTTTTAGAAGACAAGTTTTCGGCAAAATGAGAATGTTTGGTTGTTTGAATGGAACATATTCCAAATTTGTAAAGATTTTCAATACCTTGCGTCCATCCTTAGCGTACAGTCGAATTGTGAAAAGAGCGTAATCCATAGAATAAACCAAGGGCGACAGGCCACACGACAACTAAATGCTATATAGAGCAAAATTATAACAAACCAGGTAAAAAAAAACAAATATATCTCCCCGTCATAGATTGAATTGTCTTCCACAACACGGAAGTATAGTATGTCACGAGCTTTCAGTTATTGTCCTGTTCCTTGTAGGTCTTGAATCGAAAGCCTTAATTTAGCGAAATTTCATATATGCACATCATGTATCTTGGGTTTTAAAAAATGGTACCCAAAGTGTCCCTTAGATTTCTACGTGAGGTGTAGTGTAGAGTATTAGGTAGATAACAGCGTATAAATCAACTGCTTATACATGGCTAAACGCGTTTAAGAAGAATTTTTATGACACTTGCGTGGTGACCGGTCAGCGCCGAATAGGAAAGCGGAAACCCTGCCTGCTATGGAGAAATTTCAATAATATTTAAATGAAATTGTAATAAATTTAATGAATATATTCTCATTATCTAGAGATATTGACGCTTGGCACGTGCCTTGTAATAGCATGGCAATATATGTTTGAGTTCTCACGTTTTTCCTTATAAACTACAACAATTAAACCAAGTTTATTATGTATAAAATACGTTTAACTAAACTTTAAATTTATAGAAGAAATGGTTTCAGGCTTCACTTTGTGGAAATTTTCCATGATGAAAGCGAAAATAAAAATACAGATCATTCCACACACAAAAACAAACTTTAATTCACGACACCTGATGATGCTGCTTCGCACTGTCGCATCATCACACCTGATGATGCTGTTTCGCAGTGAAACCATGGCCGTGCATTAAAGTTTGTTTTTGTGTGTGGAATAAGCTGCATTTTTATTTTCGCTTTAAATTTATATTTATATGAATAACGACAAAATTCTGGAATTTGAGTTTATTGAAAACTTCTTTTTCCCAATATCTTCCCAGCGCTTTGCTTTTCAACAAAAACAACTGTAAAAATGAACTGGATTCACCAAAATACAATTAAGACGACATTTTCGCTACCTTCAGACAGAAATTTTACTTTTGTTCCCCTTTTTCCTGAACCGGATCACTCCGCGTCGGTGCGGAGACTTGCTCCTACTCGGGACAATTAAATGAGAGAGAGAGACAGACAGACATCCAAATGTACGCTCCGGCCGCATCTCTCATCTCATTGGTCGTCCTCTAAGTCACGTGCCGCAGAAAATCCTCTCCCCTTTTCCTCCGAGTCGCAAAGGTATTTGAAATACGTCATAAGAATGTGAAAACACAAGAGTCCCTCTCTGAAGGGAATTAGGTATTTTAATATATAAAATGGGAGAAATTTTTACATGGTCGGAGGTCGGATATTTATTTTTACAGATCTCGTATGCACGCCATACTAAAATAAACATACATACAAATGTGCGATGGTCCACTTTGCAGCGCAATGACAAAGTTGACGTGCTATAGATTTGATTTAAAGTCAAAGTTCATGGAAGATTCTAGGAACTTCTTTGAAAACATGTAAACCTACCCTCTTAATGTTACATAACACCTGCTAGTTCATGGGATGGCATGCTCAACATTACAAAAGGTTAAAAGAGATCTATTTAGATACCATGATCATAATGTTTGAAGCTCCTTTTAGAGATAGAGAATTAGCTTAGCAACTAGTATATCACATCAAACAAATGGACATATGATAAAACTATTATCCAAAGTAATAATAGATGCCAGTTGCTACAATAATACAAATAATATCTAGGGAAGTCTACGGTCCGTATATCTTGGAGAAAATCAAGGATGACTTGAATAGAAACCTATCCAATTACCATTAATCTAAGCTAATCTAATCTAAGCTAATCATGCAATCTCTTGAATTTGAATATCGGTTTTCAAAGGACCCGGCAGCAATCTTTAACAGAGGCACGTTTTAAAATCGGATTATCACGGAGCTCTGGCTCGATTTCATTGGTGGAAATTTGGTAAGAAGGTGAGCAAGTGTGTTGGTTTGATGCCCAAGGAACCGAAAGCTTAGCGGGAACTATCCCTTTCATCCTCAAGGCTAAATTTATCCGAGACGTCCGGGGGAAAAGTGACAACTTCACAATCTCCCGAAGATCCGGGTGTCGAGTGGCAAACACGTGCAAAAGTCGAAGCGGCGGGACACCGCGAGGGAGGCGTCGCGGCGACCCCAACACAAACGACCCGGAAATAGAAGACTTCACATCGGCCGTCGGGG
>WURS02052355.1:0-10925 GCA_011762765.2 Rhinocypha anisoptera | reverse complement strand
ACGATCTCCCTCTACCCAAATAGACTTCCTATAAGAATTTGGTGCAAGAGTAAGTTTTACAAGGAATAACCATTTAGCATCATTCTTTTAAAAAATGCAGTTCCTTAAACTGTTTTCCTCCAGCTTTAATGTCGCAGCAACTCACGCAAAATAACCAATGAAATAATACCTATATGGATCACTTGCTCATTTCAGTTACTGAATTGATTCGCGTGATTTATATTATTAATAGTGTTATTTTAAGATAGAGAAAAGAAATCCAAAGATGAGACATAGTCCCGAGATTCTGGTTTCAGTAGAATACGTAGTGATTTCCCCAAACCTTTCGTTACGACCATTGATCATCGGTTCTTATTTGACGAGATCCGTCCATTGTGTTCTTTAGGTGTCTGATGCGTGTATTCACTCGCACTGACAGCAGATATTTATCTCAAGCCATTATCCTCAATCAATACACTGTTTTATTGCAGATATTCTCATTCACATAGTTACATTAGCCTTTAACACAGTCTCCACGTTTGTCTTATGTGTAATATTTAATTTTTAAAACAGCCAAAAACCTTCCCATATTCTTTATCTATCGTTAAAAAAGTGGGTTCCCATTCGAAATGAATTGTAAAAAATATTTTACACGTTAAAACATAGATAGATGCGGCTAGAGTAATTATCCTGCTTATGTACCTATTACTCAGCCATTTGATTGCAGTGGAAACTGGTTAACACGAAATGTATAGGACCAACCCAGACATTTCGTGTTAACCGAAATTAGCGCTAACCGAAGTTCATGGACGTACATACGATTTCCAGAGTTTTATGCTCATGAAAAGGCTTAGAAATATGGAAGTGGGAGTGGTGCCTGAGAAACTTAGGAAATAAATATGCCCGGAGGCCATTACAGAGATAAATTATGTTGATGCTTGTATCATGATAATGCGAATTTGGTTATCATCGATCACAACCATGACAAATAAAATGTGGACCAATGAAAATTTAATTTTGAAATTAAATTTAATTTTGCTTTAACAATAGTACTAATTCAGGCAGTAAAGAGACTTCCCACCAAGAGAATTAGCTATAGTTGCAAAAACTACATAAAATAGTTTTGTCATTTAATAATTTTCTTGGGAATAACTCAGGTCCTGAAGAAATTCTTAGTCCATGGAGCCAGGCGAAGTGAATTAATTCGAAGTAAGACCCAAACATTTTCCCCTGAATTTGTTTTTCCATCATTGGCTCTCCATATGATACTATGCGTCTCGACAATATATTCTGTCCCATGACACTCATAGCTCACAACAGGTACTGACTGTTTCTTTTACATTTTATTTATTTCGGAATATGACTGGATCACGGGGAATTGCCATTCCACCGTCCTTCGAGTTTAAATATTTTTATGTCCGACCATAAATGAAAAACGGTATTACTCTCATGAGAAAAGCCGATACTTGTGGTTGTGAAATACTGAAGTCTACCTATATTCTTATAAGCGGCTTCTCTTTATGGCATTAAAAAAAAGAAACCTGATATTACTGAAATCCTCTTTCGGAAATAATGTGGGAGTGCCACATGAGAAAGGTGAAAGCCGCTAGGTTTCAGGACCCGGTGAGGACCCAAGAAATTTCATGTAATCTCTCCTCAAACAGCATAGAAACACAAAATCCGGTAGGATGCATGAGTATTTTTCTAGGTCAGAGGAATGATACGGACCGAAGTGTAAAAAAGTAACATGTTGAGAGCAATGTAAGTAACTTCCTAGCGATTCCGTAGAAACAACTTGTAAGGAATATTATGAGTATTTCTTATTTCAAACGAGCCGTGTTCCTCCATAGTAAATTTCTAAGGGTAAAAAGTCTGAAAATAATACCCACTTATCTTTTATATTTTTCGCCGCAAGTGTGAATCGGCTAAGAAACGAGATGTGAACTATGGTCCATGTTTGCAATTCATAAAAAAACCAAACTCGTGAAGAAAATTATCGTTCGTGGCGTTTGACAGGCGTCGACTTTGAGTGACGAATTCTTCCAATGTGCAGCGTTATTTCCTCGGAAAATGATAAACTATTTGTTAATTTCACGGGAGTTTTTTTATTTGTTTACGGCTCTACTTTCGACGTCGGGTTGTGTTCTGACGTTAAAACCCGGGTCGTAAACAAACTTTTAAAAAATCCTGTGGAATTAACAAATAGTTCATCATTTTTGGGGGGTTAGAGAAAGAATAACATTGCAATTTCCTCTTAAAAATTTTTTATCGTCCATGACCATGGTTTCTTTGCGTGGCAACATCATCAGGTGAAAAATCTCTTTATCATTTTAGTTTCTTTTAGAAAAGTTTATTTATCATTTTTCATTATTTTTGAGTAAATTCCATAAATTTACCCCTGAGACGATACTCGTTTTCCCTCGACTTTGAAATGAAGCAATGCACGAATACGTGGACGCAGACAGAAAGAGAGAATTTCACACAAAAAAATCCGAATAAAATCTTATCCATTTATGTTGAAAATTTTGTTGGGAGAGTAAGGGACTTTTCGACCGAGCAGCAGTTTTACGGCTGCTGTGAATAAAATTCTCTCTCAAACTCATAATTGTCATTACTCCACTCTTCATGACATCTGTCGTGGACCTAGAGTATTTATATACGGATCTAGGAAAAGATGAAAAGTACGAAAAGAGTAAAGAAGAACAACCGAGTTGAAAGCTTCCATTACATTGCCTCTCTTTGTCTCTTTCCCAATCCACCAACCTAAATATTTCTATTTCATAATTCTATTGATTAAATTGCATCAAAATTTATTTTTCGTTGTCCATTATACGTACCCAGACTAACATTTTTGTTAATACAAACTATTGCCTAATTTTTGACAGAGCTTCAGGCGACCAATTCATGATACGGCCGCAATCAGACTGAAGAAATAAGGGTTTTGAATTGCCCTAAGCCCAACAGAAATTAATTTTCATATATTTTCACGGTTGAGCTTATGTAGCATAATGATTCGTCCTTGGGTACGGCATACAACATCGAGTAAATCGATAAGATTAAATATCCGTACATGATATTTTTATCCGCTAAATGAATGAAACGCCAAATTAATCGGGTTGACTTTGTGGAAATAATAAGTTCCTCCAAGGAAAGAATTGTTGACACTAGAAAATGTATGGGGATGATTAAAATGAGGCAGGTAAACCAAAATATTTCCCGTGCTGGCTTAAATCACACGTATTCACCACTTAGTGTATATATGAAGTGCACGCCAATGGAAGTGACGCTTTCGTGACAATTTTCTGTATAGTCAGGAGCTCATTCGGGTTATAACACCATCCATCTCCTCTCTAAGTCAAAATTCCCGTCTGGAGTTTAATATCTCATATTCGAATTACGAACGTGAGTGCCATCAAATTTTAATTAAATTTTATTTTTTTCATGAATGGGAAAGTGGGAATAGGTCTGAAGTCTTAGACCCTATCCCGCCCCCCAGAAAACCGGTTATAGACAAGCTCTCTTGGAGCGCAGAGTCCATCAAACGCTGGGACGTGAGTTATCTCACAATCAAATCCCGCGATAAAACTTTCATATTTCGATTGCATTCATCCATCTTGTACGCATTTATTCTACGGTCATCATCTCCTTTCCTATAGTTTTTACAGTGGATACGTGAATCACATATGGACCAGAAAAATGACATCGCCATCTGCGACCCCGCGAACGAGATCTATATGTATCTCAGGACCTAAGCTGTTGATAGAATTTGGACTCGACTGAAAGAAGTTTTACGCGGGTAGTCATGAGTGATGGAATGTTTATCCCAACTTCAACAACGACGGCGATGTCTTATGTTAATAGGATGTTATTCGTGAGAACAGAAGGATAACGGTAAAACTGAGATCCAATCTAACGCAATAGTACTAAGCACAGTTAGAGGAACGGAGATTAACACTCGAAACGACTGACCCCATTGTGAGAAATGATTTTCCACCTAGATCATCTGTATCGTTCTTCTTAATTGACGGGGTTCCCTTTCCGTCCCCTTTCTTTCCCTAATCTCGTATCTCTTGTCTCTTTGTTCTTTCTCTCCGCTTTCATCCAACTCTTAGATATTCTCCTAGGGCTTTCTGAGGACATCAGCACTCAACGCGGACGCAACTGTTTTCGGTCGAATTTAGGGTTTCCACACTACCGACATTTTAGAAATACTTTAGACACTTTAGAAATCAAGAAGGGGAAATGTATTCTCGGGTTTTCCACCTAATTAGGATTCCCAATCAGCTATTCGGACCAGAATGAAAGCCTTAACGCAAGGACACTTCATGAAAATAATTTGCAGAAAGTACCAGTTCTTGCTTCTATGAAAAATGCATGGAAAATCGTATTTTCCGTGCATCCTCGACTATCACCAAAATTTTGTTTTCAGTTTACGAGGATCAAATGAAATTGTGGTTATAGCAGTATGCGAAGAGAAGGTTTCAAGCGTAACTTTTGAGGAATTGCTTCATGACTCCAATAAATAAAATACTGTATTTCCACATAAAATAATTTAATTATGACACAGGTTCCGAACCTTGGCGTCATCATGTGTGATCATCAACACCTGATTATGATGTTACGCGTCGAAACCTGGGTCGTCACTATATTATTTTATGCGGAAATTCAAAATTATTTGTTTCTTGGAGCCATAGCAGTATGTGTTAATAATGTGTTTAATGTAATAATGTGTTGTCATAGATGAGGACAGAGACCACCTAGTACTGAGTCCAACGATGTGTAAAAATTCACGAATCAGGCTAATAATAGGGATGCCAGTTTCTTTTCCTGTGCCACTTGTGTTTTCCTAAGGAGACGTGGTACTAAAAAAAATCGTTCTAAGCTTGGGTTTTAGTTGGCGGTGCCCAGTGACCTAACCGGGTTTTGAACCATGGTCCCCATTCAGGTAGATAATCGACCTACCCACAGGTCTACCACGACCTCTGTTAATAATTATAAATATCGTATTGAGGGCGGGGCAACGAGATCTTGTGGCTAGGGTTAAAACTTTCAGAGGAGCCGAGACATTCTTACACCGAAAAAGTCGAGGAAAGATTGATCACTAAATTTCTTAAATACAGTTCGACCGGAACTTGATATATTTTCTAGTAGTTCCCCTTCTTCCCACGGCGCTAAACAAGGGTTACATCGACAATTTTGGCTCATCATGATCAGTGTTCTACTTGGTTCTACTAGTGCCGATTCTTGGTGCTTCTCTCAACTCTTTTAACTTCAGCTATTCTCTTCATATCGGCACATCCTTTCCTGTCATATTCCATATAATCGAACATTTATTTCTCCTTCTTCCTCCTTTCGGTCTACCTTTTCACCACACCTTCTAAAAATACCACCTCTAGCAGTTTTTTCTCATTCCAATCCACTTTCTTTATCGTTCTTCTATGGTGCATCGTAAACTTCTTTTTTCTTCCCTTCTTAACACCTCTTCATACCTATATGACCTATAGAATACTAATTCTATATTTAACATCCCTCTCCCGATCCACATTTCCAACACTCTCGATCCTTTCCCTATCTCTTTTCATTAATTCCCATGTTCCACAGGCCTCGCGGAAACACACTTCAAAGCATTTGACCATCGACCTTTTCAGATTTAAAAAATCCAACCACCTTTTCGACATTCTAGCCCTCTTCTTCTTTTGCCATCCCTTGCTCAGATCTGTTCCACTTTTCCATTCCTCAGTTCTAGTGGAACAAGAAATAAAAGATAGCTTGTGAGATACGTAGTTCCGGCGAGGAAGGCATTTTATCAGAAGACGAGGTCTGCCTCAAACCTATATCGGGATTTTTGACCAATAATAATGAAAGCTTTGATGTTCTTTTATTCTTCTAAAGAATTCATGTGAGAAACTCCCCATCGTAAACTGCAGGCCATTGTTCAATGCCTTGTGTGGCTGGGTGGTGAATTTTTTTTCACTGTGTGTGATTCACGTAACTTGATTGTCCATGAAATAGCTGCTATGAAAAAATGGAAGTAATTATTGTGATGGGTGGAGTAAGACCTAGACGGAATAGGTACCTTCTGTGAGTTGCAAGGCAAGCTGTCCACAGTCAGCTGTCCATTTCAGTCCCCTCGGTCGAAAATGTTCGTCAATCCATAAGAATTCGTGTGCCATATCCGCACATGCAGATACTATAATTCTTGGAGGATTTACGGAATTTTGAATTAATACAATTAAGCGATATGTTGACTGTCATTCTTTCTGTCTTCGAGCCTAAGTCGTATTTTTTGTGCAAATTTGGGATGATTTCTTTGATATGGATTGTTTGCCGTAACCTCACACACTCCATTTATGATATGAGGCATTCCACCCGGCAACCATTCGACAAATATACACCCTTTTTTGTGGTTCGAATTCAGCCAAATGGGAATCGGGTTGATGTCGGATATCTTTCATGAAATTCTGCCAGCTCAAGGCATGAATACACAAAAATAAATTCCACTCCCAATTTAATTATTCTTCGTATTTAATGAAACCTAAATATGCACCGCATACGGCGGCAGTAATCCTAAACATACTGAAATTCCTAGGATAGCATCTATCAATGCATTTAGTGCTTTTAAGATGTCGTCGTTCCTGGCGTAATTTTATCGAATGTATTCATAATGAAACGACAAAATACCAGGTTATTACAGAAGAAATTATTAATTCTTTTTCGGCCTGAGTTTCGAAAGACAAAGAGTCATCGGGTGACGCTTTGTCGTTTGAAACCCGAGTCGTTAGCCCATAAATAATTCCTTGTGTAATAACCGAGTCTTTTATCATTTCATAACACTATTAGAATACATTTGCGTAACAACCTCTCCTAAAATAGTTGTTTCCTCACACCTTCGCTCTCTGCTAATTTGACTTTTTATTTACCGCGCAGGTGCTTAAATGAAGACATCATGAAACCCCAAATATAGGGAAAATACGTGCGAAGGTCTTTAACCTACAACTCGATATTATAGAAGAATTAGCACTCGGGCTGTTTTGACTGTCGTCCCCAAGATACTAGACGCTTTTTAAACAAAGTCCCCGATGGCCGTTCACTCCACGCACCAAATGCTAATTAAGATGTGGTTTTGGGATCCAATTAGGGATGGCTTTCACTTCTCTCCTCGCGACAAACATCGGAAGTTATGTTTACATATCCTGTCGTTTCTTCGATGCCTCAAAAGCGTCTTCAGTCCTCTTTATTATAGTCGTACTCGTACAATGAGTGAGCCCGCACTCAACTTTGCGATTTTCGTCGAGTGCCTCTAATGGTCATAACTGCAACAAGGACGCCAGGAAAACGTTTACTCGTGGGCATGGAATCTATTTAAAATCATGTTTTGCTTCAAAGGTCCGCCCGTGTTAGAGAGTGCGGAGGAGCCAATATCTCAAGTTATATCTCATTAAAAATTGCGAATTAGCCGCAGATGAAGTAGGAAGATATCATGCACCCTTCCCAGAACAAATACAGCGAAAAACATTTGACACAAAAATATGTAACACGAAACAGGGGAATAATCCGTTGCGAGTCAATTAATTTACAATGTATATTTAACTGTTTTACGCGAAACGGTTAACACGAAACAACGCTTTGCACGCAAATATTTTTAAGCATTAAGAAAATGATTCCCCTTAAAATACTTCTGATTACCAGAAAAGGTATTATTGGCCTATACCTGATCCACTACTTAAACGTCCCTACCGGGGCCGGGTTACCGTACTTTGAGGTAAAGAGCTCGCTGACTAACCCAAACGTCGCGGGTTCGAGTCCATGAGTGTCGTGATTGTCCAAATAAGTTTTTTCTATGATTTTTAAGAGGTGCTGAACGGCCTTGGCCATCGACGCACTCTATGAACAAAAATACCATTATTAAACGACCTACATAGTGGTTTTCGAACGAAGGTCAAGAGAAAATAAACATGAAATATTCTACGAACAAAAACCCACCGCCAGCAAGAATGAGGAGATTGGTTCTGTTTTCGGCCCTATCCTTCACCTCATAAAGTCACACGAAGTCCAGGCCCTCAGAGAATTAGCTCTTCTGCGAGTGCTTCCTACGGCCTCCCATATAAATCAACCGCAAGAATGACCCCTCGCTCGGTTTACACATTGGAACAATTCATGTGCGACTCAAGGAACTCTATTGAATCATGGAAATTTTCAGATGTGGCCTCCACATTTTTTTTATCTATACGACGATCGGGTGAAACAGCGATCCAGTACACCGGTGGCCTCCGTGTAAAATTCAGTAAATTTTAATTTTTATTGGCGGAGCTTTCACTTTGAGGATCAGTGTATCAGTGAGGATGGGCGTGTTGGGGAAAGCGAAGAACCGGAACAGACTCAAAGAAAGGCGAAAACAGCCCCACCGTTTAAAATTCCGTCCTGCCACTGTTCTCAAAATATTCCCCGCACGACACGGAAGGAAGTGCAGGTATGCCATTAAAAAATGAAGCACGGTCCCGGGGTGGAAATCGCTCCCCCGAGGCAATGCCCCATCCCAATCCCTTGTAAACTTCAGTCTCTCTCTCTCTATATATATATAACGAGCACACGCACACATGTATACACATACACACACAGAAACAAGTAAAAAAAAAGACTCACATAACGGAGATATATTTCGAGGCTCCCTTGTCCCTTCGTCAGCCTGAGAGAACTGGTTGATGGAGGATGATATGCACGGTGTGCTGTATTGGGGAGGAGCACTCCGTGCATATCAGCACAGCACACAGTGCATATCATCCTCCATCAGCCAGTTCTCTCAGGCTGACGAATGGGCAAGGGAGCCCCGAAATATATCTCCGTTATTTGAGTCTTTCTTTTTACTTGTTTCTGTGTGTGTATGTGTATAAGTGTGTGCGTGTGTTCGTGTTTGCTGTTCGTCTGAGTTTTCCTGAAGTATATATATATATGTTTGAAATTGACACAAATATCACGAAGATTCAATATTACTACTAAGATTTCAGCCATATCTTAAAATCGGAGATTTTTAAATAGCCTTAAAAAAGTTTACATTGCTGCGGCCTATAGAGTCCTATATTTTTTCCAAAAACTGTAGCATAAACCATGTTAGCGATGTCTTACGCCAAATATCACTCACATCTGTCATATTACACATCTTCTATCCTAAATAAATTCTTTTTCTCTTTCTGCCCCCTCGATTACCTAGTACCCTGCTTTATTTTCCGATGCTCAATATTCCATTACCTCTTAATGCCGACCGAGTTACCTTGATGGGATGCGTGCTTACCGGCTAACCCAAAGGTCGCGGGTTCGAATCCCGCGCAGGGAATGGTTGTTGTGTTAGTCCCGATGGGTTTTTTCTATCACGTGAAAAGGTGTGAACTGACCATAGACGTCGAAGCACCCTATAAACGAAGAATACAACTACCCACCTCTTAAAATTTCTACCAACCACTTTTTTTAACTACCTTTTATTTCACCTCTTAAATTCTCCAATTTACCCTCATTTGCAATTCCAAATAGCCAAGTCCCATAGTGAAACAGGGAATCAAACATGAAAATCAAGATTTCATCTATTCATTTTTCACCGCATGACTTCTCTTCCTCACTTTCCACACCGATCCTGAGGTGTTTTCTGTGATGTCTGCCGCCCTTTGTCCGATTGATCAATTAAAAGTTAATCACTCAGCGAGGTAATGTATGTGTGAATAATAATTGAAATAATCTCACGTCACGTCGTCATCAAATTGGGACTGAGGTAACCTATGGGTAGTGAGCTGGACTAGGGAACTGAGGGTCACCGGTTCGAGTCTTGGGGACGACAAATTTTCTCGGCTTGAATTTGCATCAAATTTCTAGACGACCTTCAATACATCACTGCTGAAACCAGTGGTGGAAGGTAGCACTTTCACCAGAAGAGTGAAGTTCACTGCGACATGAAAGGAGACGGGAAGCCACCACATTAATACCCCTCGGAAATACAGCCTTGGTTGCAGTCAACCAAACTCCGGATAAAATAGGAGTAAGGTAGCTTAAGAAGTACGGCAGCCGTAGTAGAACGTTTGATTGTTGGGGTCCTTAGTTAAGATTCCAGATGGCTCAGAATCAAACGCTTCTAAAAAAACTTCTAATGCTACTTATTACTCTGCAAGCCACCGCAAGGAGGCGTGGCAGGGGGTGAGCCACCACCATACATTCACAAGCACTCCCAAATGCTAATGTAAGGAGTCATACATTACACACATAAAGGTGCCACTCGCATGCAAAGAATCATCCACATGCGGGACAATGCCCGACCGCTCACAAAGAACATCCACGTAAAAAAATGTCCTCACAAAAAGCAAGGTCAAAAAAAAACCTCGAGGTGAGATTTTCTGAATGCGTATTTGAACTTCGTGGGATACCGCAGATGGCAAGGAGAAAGGGGCCGGCCCATACCTTGAATATGTAAATTTTAGCCGTCATGGAGTTTGAGGTGAACTATGGTCTCGACTACGTACTACATATGATGGGTTTTTTCGTATCAATGCATTGCTTGATAATCGATGGATCGATAGGAGATTATCAAAAAGGAGTACTGTTCCGCACCCTTCGAAATGCAGACACTTTCTTCCATTGCCAAAATGACAATGAGCTTGATTTATATCGTAGTTACTTTTCCCGCCCTTTTGGGTAAGCCTGGGTGCCAAGGTAAACTCTGAAATGAGAGGTTTTTCTTCGGAATATTAGCATTATTCTACTCTGATGCCTCTCCTTGAATATGTACATACGTCATCATTTTATGCTCCATTCTTTTTAATAGTCTCGATATACTCCATTCTTTCTTGTTGAAAATAAATAAGTAGTACTTTTCCACAAAATAAATAAATTTATTTTGTGGAAAAGTGCTACTTCTTTATTTTCAATATGTGTTCCTTCCACCACATCAAGCCTGAATTAGTAAT
>WURS02052344.1:0-10925 GCA_011762765.2 Rhinocypha anisoptera | reverse complement strand
GTTTCTCATTATTATGCTCTGGGAATCGAGGTACCCCATGATTGAACTAACGATGATATGCTCAAGAATTTTGCAAGTGATGGATGTTAACGATATGGGTCGGTAATTACTGGGGTCTTCTTTATCATTTTTTTTAAATATGGGAGTAACATTGGCTACTTTTCAGTCCCTGGGAACCGCACTATCATTTAGTGAAAGATATTTCGTTTTTCAAATAGGGGGCTATTTCCATTGCCATTTGTTTGTATAAATGCGTCAGGAATTTTCTGGTCCTGGCGATTTGTTTAGACACATGTCTTTAAGCTGTTGCTGGAGTACTACGGAAAAGATTTCAATTTAGACATAGGCTCATTGAATCGGTCTGGTAACTTCTCGAGTATTTCATTTCTGGGATTGTTAAAGACGCTATTAAAAAACATTTTTAAGGCTATCGCTATATCTAAACTGCTGGTGATTTTTTCTACATTATTAGTTAGGGATTGTACTGTCGGCCTCTTTCCTTGAACTTTCCGGACCCAGGACCAAAATACTTTATTGTTACCTTTTAAATATTTACATAGTCTTTTTTTTTTAAATTCGGCCAGCGCCCTCTGTCACGTTTTCCTAGCTAACGACTTACCTGTATTATAATTTTGGATTATTTCACTCCGTTGATTATTAGACACGTCCTTTCTCTCTCTCTTCATTTTCACATAACATGCCTCTGGTATTTTAAGGCTTTACGCACTTCCGCGCTGTACCATTTAGGCTCCGTCCTATCACTTTTCATTTTACTAGGTATATATTTATGTACCGCTGACCGCGTGATATCGAGATAAGCACTCCAAAGGTTCTCCCTGTCATTACTAGTACTCCTCTCCTTTAATAGCTGAAAATATTAATTCATAATGGGTCTACTACATTAACTCTTTCTTGTAGTCTTCATGTTTATCATCTGCCACGTTTCCTTTTAAAAGGGTGTATTATTTCCCCGTCTCTGTCTCCCTTACTTAGGGTTATACCGTCACTTTGCAGGAATATGGGTAAACCTCGCGCAATGCGATAGAAGGGTCAAATGTTGCTTGAGGCGAGAGAAACATGATATGTCGCATGATACGAGAGAGAGAGAGAGGCGAAATGTCGGACGAGGCGAGAAAAAGATGAAATATCACGCCCTGTTTATTTTTACCTGATTTTATGTTTGTAACTATGTCTTCAGATAGATAATCTATGATTTTATCTTTAAGTCGCCCGCTGTGAATATAATGATCTATGGGCAGAGGGCAATGTTACGTGTTGTGAACCAAGGGATTCACTCGCAAGAGTTTTGGAGGTGGGCCCGAGTGGCTGAGCCCTCCTCCGTGAGTAGGGGCTCTAAAGAATTGAAATTCAAGCGAGTACAAAGACCCAAAAAGAAGTTTATTGATTGACTGATTCCGGCCAAGCGTCACCCTTCTCGTGCGCTGGCCTCTTACATAGAAAATGACCTCCCCTCTCTCTTCTAAAGAGGGAGTATAAATATATCCCCGTGAAGCGGCCATCTTGACATCTGCGGGTCCTAACACAAGAACGGGGGTGGAGGGAAACTTCCCTCCAAAATCAGGGAACCGTCTCCATATCTCTTAATTGCCCGGCGATGACAGCCGGTTTGCAGACCAAGGGTACCAGGGGCATCAAAGTGACCCTTCCAGGTCATCGCTCGAGGACGATGAGACCGCTTAAGGGTCAAGACTTCCGCTTCCCGTTATTCCCCAAAATTACACATGGAACTTAACATTATTTATTACACACCAAGAAAAATAGACACACAAGTGGAGGGAGGAGAATCACACCAAATAATAGTGATCGCCTTTCTGTTCTAACCACCTACCTTCCCGGAACACAATCCCTCAAACATATCCTTAAAGATCTTATTACCATACTCTCTAATAATAGACTCACCTCCGATATTTTCCCAAAATGCCCTTCTGTCACCTAAAAACGTCCTCCTAACATAGGCGACATCTTAAAAAAAACACGACCTCTCCTCAAATCCTCATCCACCATCAAAATCCCAAATCCTGCAACCGCCGTAGATGCAAAACTAGCCCGATTTTCACAACACCTCCGTTCCACTTAGTCAATCTTCTCCACTCCCTCCTCATCTCATCTCCTTCCTGCATCTCACAATACGTCATCTACCATATAAAATGTAATTTCTGCGATGCGTATTACATCGGTCAATGTACCACAACACTAAATATTAGAATAAATAATCACAGGGCATCCTACCACCCCGCCTCTCCCTTTTATTCCATTCCGATGCCACAGCACACAAAAGAACATAACACGACATTCAACCTATGCTACAAAGTCTCCATCCTTGACTCTATTCTCCCCACCGAATCAATAATACCATTAAAAACACTCGAGCTCGCCACCATGTTTAGCAACGTGTACCTACATTAAATTACCAAAATGTTATTGATACAAGCGTCATTTATGGGCAAGATCAAAACATTTCACTTTGCTCACGTAAATCAAAGAAAATGTTTTGTTCACTGTCTCAGCACGCAGATGTGATCCCACGGTACTCGCTACCGTTAAAACCAAGCGATTCTCAGATTAGAGTCTGGCAGTAGAGAAATTGATAACAAGTAGGATGTCTATTATTTAAAGTTTTAGCGCTCTGAAAGAAAGGTTGACTGCCACCCCGGCCGCTCTTATCCTCACCCATCAGTGGAATGCGGAGCAACATTGTAAGACTCTTAATACTATGGAAGACTTGTATAACTTTGTAAGACTCTGAGGACTACAAAGTAATAGTTTGTTCGGGAGGGAAGGAGGGGAGAGCGATGAGGAGCGCAGGGGAAGGCAGTCGTGTGCGGAATGTCGAGTGTGGAGGTGGAATAAACGCAGGGTCACGAGTGCACGAGGTGTTTTATTTCTCCCTTCACCTCCGGTAGCCGTGGCGACTCCTTGTTCATTTAAATAATCTTACAGCTCATTATTTACGATAAATACCATGCCTCGAGTCTAATCATTTTATGGGTACCATTTTTACTGAGTCAAGTCTTACAAGAAATTAAAAGTTAAAATTAAGGTGATGGAGAAAATCTTGCACTTGAAAATTGTAGATTTTATAATCTTGTAAAGAACTTTTGAAGCTATTTAAGAGATGGTACTTGCATTCTTCAACAATCAGCACTTGCCTATGCTTGTTTAATTTCAAGAGAAAAAAAAATAGTATAGCAATGTCACCTGAGACGATTTGAGAAAATACATCAAAATTGCAGTTCACTCCTAATTTATTCTAAAGAGCCTTAAGGAATTAAAATGGAAAACAACTACAGGAAATTCTCGTACGAGAAATTCAGGAGGGAATGGAGTGCGTACAGAATGAATACCATGATATGGGGAATAAACTTGAATGGAAAGAAAAATAAAGAATCATGAATAAAGTAATCGATATCCAAATTTTAGATGGTGAAGGGTTCATTCTTCGGTTCAAGGACTCAATTCAAAATTTAAGTAAAAATAAAAAATAATTACGGAAAATAAATAAAACCAGCTGAATCAAGAGAATTTAAGGAAGGTAAAAAACAATTTCTTATTGAGATTCACAAGAATGTTGAAAAGTGAACTTTAAAAGATGACGGTTCGAGATCTCAAATCCAAATTATTCACCGAAAACGAAATAAAATCAGCCCATCCAAGAGACTATAATAACAATATCTTATTAAAATTCATGACAAAGTTCACTGTGGAGGCCGTCACTTGGTGGAAATCCATGATAGAATGATGTTTTTTTAAAAATAACTCTTATATTTCTTTTGTGGAAATATAAGAGTTATTTTAAAAAAACCATCAAAATTCATGACATCTTGGGATGTTCACTGTTTGAATTGCGGGGCTCCAGTTGGTTCCAGGGGAATCCGCTTGGTGTCGCTAAATTTGTACTAATCAGCTGATGCTAACCACGTTTCCCGATTGCAGATGTTTTCATTTGTTGATCATTAACGCGGTTTTTAGTGAAGTGCGATTTTTTAGTTTGTCGGATTCCTGAATGAATTGCCTGAAGAAACAAAGACTTGCTGTGAAATTTTGTGTTAAACTTGGAAACTGCGACTGAAACATTTGCCATGCTCACCAGGGCTTATGGTGATGTTTCTATGAAGCGTACGGAATGTTTAGAGAGGCATGAATGTTTTAAGGGTGGTCGACAGTCGATTGAAAACGATGAGCGTCCTGGACGTTACTCTGTAACACTTGACTGAATTGTTTAATTTTAATTCATTGAGTAAATATGTGTGGTAATATCATTTTTCCTTTAAGTTAAAAATAATTGAATAACACACGTAAACTCGCATTGTAGCTAAGCTCTAACAACCATTGTTAACACCATATAAGAAAGTTTTCTGTATCATTTGATAGTTAGACTTGTGCAATGCATATAAGGATAAAGTACAAGTTATTTGATTGAATATATTCTTAGATGGCCCTGACTTACTTTCTTCATGGGTTTTTGACTTACTTCCTAAATGTGTTTTTGTGTCAATGTGTTAATGCGTGTCGTCACTGTGCGTAAAAACTGCCTTCATCTTTTACGAGTACATATTAACTTCTTAAAACCTATCTCGACGAATCTGCATTGCATCGGAATCGTACATCGTAATCGTAATCAAACATCGGCATACATTGCGATTCGTGTTTTCTCTTGCGTCACGCTCGGCCAATTTCCTTTCTTTCTTTCTTCACGTGTTTCTTCCTCTCTCTCCCATTCATGCTCCTCCCGTTTATTTTTGACATCTTCCCTCTCTCTCTCTCCAGCAGGATTCCCTTTGTTAAGGGCCTAGATTGGGATTACCTGCTCCGTTATGACATATAGAGGCGTGAGTCGATGTGTAATTCCCATGATGGATACAGGCAGGAAATCGATGACGGTGGCTTAGTCTCTTTGTCGATTGGAATTGCGGTCGGACCGTATTTTTCACCATCGAAGAGATTAATTTGTCTTTTTTTGGATCGGAGAAATTAAATTTCACTGATGAAGCTTTAACGTAAAAAATAAACAGTTCATTATTTCATGAATGGGAAGTTAGATATCGGATAAATATGGGGGAGGATAATTCTACAAGAGCTCAAATAAGCATTCTGATGCTTCATGGAAAAAAATTCATTTCCCTGAGTTAGCAATTCATTTAAAATGAAGGATATTGAATTGGTAGTGTGAAAAACATGGAGGCCATGAATAATCTGAGGAGAGCATCATGAGCTTAAATTCGTTCACAGTGATTGTTCGCTTGAGAACTTACAGTAAAATGTAAATGTGTTTTCGTGCAAACATTGGGGAATTTTTATGGAATATTTGTTATCAGATTCAAAAAATATCTTTCAAAACAACCTTAGCACGCATTAAAAGTGAATAAATAAATAATTACTATCACATATTTTTCAAAAGCATATAACGTTTAGCATACTTAATGAACTGAAATATCATATCGTATTCTATCTTGCTGCATTATCAATATGTGTGGTGCCACTGAGAGCATAGATAAATCTTATTCCCTGCTAACTCTTTTATTTACTATCGGCCAATCATTAATTAGAAAAGTTTTATTATATGGAAATATATTTTATTAACTTAATTTATGATGAAGTCTTTGATGAACACCAGAAAATAAATACATAGCATCCCATTGATATGAATCCATACTCAACTCCGAATGGTTTCTGCCGCCTACTATTCTATCTTCCATTATTTAATATCAGCTCTATTAGTTTTCCTCTTATTGTAAGTTTACTCTCATCATCCTCGGACAACTTTCTTGTCCATTCTCAGATATGAGTGAAACGCGTTCAAAGAAACGAGGCACTACACGTCAAGACCTGCTCGGAAACCTTTATTGATATTTCTCCTGCATTTCCAGTCTAAACCTTGGTTTATCTATAGTAGCACTCCAACCTGTCATGTCACCTCCAAGCTTCCTCATGCCTTCGTATTTCTTAGTTACCGTAACTAAGTTTTAAATGTGTTACAATTATAGCTTTTTCTTATTTGTCTGATTAATGGATGTAATATGGAATTTGGATTTATCCTTATGACTTCCTGACTCAAAAAATGTCAGGCGCACGTGTTTCAAACTGTCTTTACGAACGTAGAAAAGGTCTATATCTTGTGTCAGGAAAATGCAGGAATTCAACTAGGCGGGTGAAAGTTTTCGTTGGTCCCTGTTATTACAATTAATTTAAGGGAAGTTATGGGCTTCTGAGTGTGGATGGGGATGTAGGATATGACGCGTGGGTTTTGAAGGAAAAATGTCTGTGTGTGCGTGGCATAGGTGATAGTTGTTATGTTACATTCGATCCCTTGATCATTTCCTCAGAACCTAGTAATTGGTCATTTTTGCTTGAAATAGTTTTGATATCAATTTCACGGACATTTATTCGTCTCCCTCATATGTTTTGGAGGTTTCCTGCCCATATATCGTTGGTGAAAAAAAGTTCTGCTAAAAATTTCGTCTTGAGCTATGTGATTACGATGTCTTACGAGATTCCCACGTAGAGAAGACCAAAATCATAAAAATATAACTCCAGTGACGATATTGCCATCGATTTTTTTTAAAGAAAGAATGTTTGGTCGTTGTCTCTGTTATATCTAGCAAGGGCACCGATTAAGAAACCGAATCACCTGTGGCTTCCCCGTCATTGAGAAAGAATTTGAAATTTTACTCTCCTTCTTTCATGACTTTCCTCCTATCGATTTCACCTAGATACAAAGTTCTATGTCCTCCAGTCTGATAAAATCTACTCTCCTGATATCACCTTACACTCTCCGAACCTTTATGCTTTCCTTGGAAAGCAAAAATCAAAGACCTTCACTGAGGAACATTACCTTTCTAAAAAATAATATTTCAAAAAGCTACCGCAAAATTCGTCTTCTATCCACTCACCAAATTAAAGGGAATCCCTAAATTTAGTAAGATCTCTTACTAAACTGTAAATGTAGGGACTCTTATCTTCAGGCGTATTAGCAAACCTTCACAACTATCGCTGTGTGAGAATGGAAAAAGATCCTAGTTTTACATGTAAAACATATATTATTATAAAAATTTAATTTCAAGTCTTCGGATTGTCATACATTTCTATGTTAATAATCCGTTGGCAGTTTTTAGTTCTTCTACTATCCCTGAATTCAAGACTAGAATCAAAATATCAAAAGTCGACGAGCCGCTAACAACGCCTGAACATCGTTTACCAAAATATTACTCACGTTTGTTTTTGACCGTTCTAACCTCTCAGTTCTTTTAACTTACACATTTTTTACAATATAATTTGCTTTTCTCAGGGTGTAGTAAGTCTCTGGCGATTATATCTTCCCCTTTATGTTACTGATTTGTGGAAAAACCTTTAAATTACCAAGATCGTAAATTTATTTTTTCGCTCATTTTTCATCAATAATTTTCAGTCGCTTCAAAATATTGCGCTTACGCCTTGTTTATGCATATCATCACCAATCGTGTAATGATTTAATGGTTTTGGCGTCAATTGATGCCCTGGGTCGCAATGGACACTGGAATAGGAATAAATTGGGCAAAATGTTCTTAGTAAAGTGAACGTCATTTCTCATTTTAGGATAAGAATGCAATCAGGATGAAGGCAATGCTGAAGGTTGGCTATGCGCGTGTTGTCGCTCAACGATATTAGTGAATTATTTTGAACTCTTGATGTTCATCAAATACAGTGAGAGAAGTTAAAAATGGATCACCTCCCTGGCTGAAAGGAATATTTTTTTATCTTCTAATGAGGGATCTATGTATATCTCAAAGATATCCTGTATCAATTTTTTCTTGTCTCAATGCTTTCGAAGTTTTGTTACTTCGAAACCCTCCTTCATTGATGTTCACTCTCCTCTTTTATTTTCAATATTCCTATACTGTAGCCCATTAATTCTTAGTAACTTACATCTAATATTTATAATTTTTATTTCGATATGTGTTAGATACAAATTTAAGTTATGCATATTTTAGTTTACTAAGCTTATTTCATTCAATTATCTTTATGTCAATTCTTGTTATTTACGAATGACTATTCTGAATTTCTTTATTTCATTGATAATGAATGGATATATGTAGTCCGTCTAGTTACAATTGTCTGTTACATGCTGGAATTGGTTTAGTTCGGTAATGGTAACTCCAACCACCATAGTTCAAACATTAATTACCATTTTTCCGGGAACTTTACATTTTTCACTCTAAACTTAGGATCAAACGTAGGCGTGGAATAAGAACATCAAATCCCTCTTTGGGAGAAAATTTGGTCCCCTGAAAAGAATGAAAAAACGGCAATCATCACCCTCCGTAGTCGTATTACTCTATCGATTCCCTTTGAGTGAGCGTGAAAAGGAAAAATCGTTGCCTGTTACACATCCAGTCGGCAATTTCAGGCACGGTGCAGAAAAATGTCACGCGTAACATGTTAAAGGGCTTGGAAAAAATAAAAATGATCTGGTGGAATTCGTGGAAATGTGACTGACGTATTTATTTTCCGTTGAAAGACGACCTTTCGGATTAAAATAAAAGAATAAATATTTTTTTTTAGTATTTTAGAGTTCTCGAAACAGTATCCGCAGGTATATTAGAAAGAGTCAGGCTTCACTCCCTCTCTTTCAAGCACATAAACTCACACACGCACACACACAATGTTCCTCATTCCAGTTGAAACCGAGGACATGGAGAAACTATCTCACTTTCGATTCTCTGGAAAAATTGAGACAAAGTATGTCACCTTGAGGCGATGATTTGAACAATATAGGGACATTTAATTTCCTTCCGACCGTCGTGTCTTCATTACATCCCACGGAAGCAAGGCTGCTATAAGCACAGTTGCTTCCCTTTCCCCATTAGTGATAATAATGTAAGGGATATGATATGTCCCCTCCTTATATAGTAGCTTCGGACTCCTCCTCTTTAATCTGATGCCAGCGAAAGCATCGATTCGACGCGAATAGAGACCAAGAGGTGGTATGTGGCGATCCTAGGGTTAGCCGCTGAAAGAATCGGCATTAATCGGTCCTTGACAGTAACTCTGTCTCAGCCTCTGGAACTGTGTTCTTGGAATCTAATTTCGCGTCTTCTTCTGTTGTTTACTAGCGTTTTTCACAGATTTTGGTTGAATTTCTCCTAAATCTATATGTAAATCCGGGAATTCTTCCAAAAATAAGCGAAAACGTTTGCCGAATGAATTCCTCGACTGTAGGATGAATGCAACTGTGGTACACTACCAGAATAAGCCAAGATTTAAAAAAAATATAGCAACGGAATCGTCAATGGTGGAAGAAAGGGGAAATTGTTAAAGGTGTAATGGTGTTTTTGCTACGTTTATACCTGTAGGAGAACGAATCGAAGACAATCTCCGAAGATATTAAGCGTCGTTTATTTTCACGACACAATTAACTGCGTGGGAGATGAAATTAGGTAATTAGATATACAGTGATATTATAAAAACACATCTCTCAGTCAGAGGAACTAAAAAGAGACAGGGAAAAAGAACAGTTCTTTGAGTCATATAATTTGCTTCTCCCTCTTTTTCTTTTTCCTGTCATTATTTGCGCCAAATTCCAATTTTAATCCTCAGGTTCCAAATAGAGACAATCTCAACAAAATGCCGTAAAGAAAATCATCAACCACTACTCCGTAATATCTATAACATAATATTTTACGACACTCAATTACTACTATCATCCAATATGACGAGCAGTGCATAGAGCTTCTCAAAAAGCATGATATAATTGAAATTCATGTTTTTCCTGGAATATGTGAGCGGCAAAATTACCTTTACATCCTAAAGGCAAGAAATACCTTTCTTATGACGTTATGATATATTTCAAGATTTTTGTAATTACTGCTTGATTGCGGACATGACTATTGAAGCATACTAGACCATCGGGCATAACATATTCCATTAGTAATTGGTGAACAGATTAGAATACGCAGGGCGGGTTAAAATACAGGTCGTGGAGCACTTGAAATATATAAAAAAAAGAAAACATTTGAAAGGACACGAAAAGATTTTGTTAAATTTAATTTAGATTAATCACTCAATCACAATAAGGACAGTTGTAAACTTTATATGGTAAAAGTAGAAATGACCCTGCTCTATATAATTTTTACATTCCTCATATTACAACTTCTCAAGTGTCGCTCACATTGAATGAAATATTTCACTTGGGGAACACAAGTATTTCGAAAAGTGTCTCACAGTTCACCTCAGAGGAGAATAATATGGCCGCAAATAAAAATAGTCCTTCCACTTGTAAAGGTCAGCATAGGCCTTTGTTAAACCTGATAACCATTGTTCTAATATTTAGAAATTGCAAAGGGATTGGTTTTTATCAATGGAATACCTCCAACCGATTACGATTGTTTCTTGTTTTCATCATTATTCGAAACACAAAGTCATCATTCTCTCCACCACTCGTAGTGTCACAGGTATCATCACACGTGCTGGAAATATATGACCTTAGAAATTCAATACAGAGATTTCGGATGATTTAGAATTTTGGACTATTGACAAAATATCCTGTAGCAGGCGATAGGAAAGCTAGATATTCACAAATCCGAATGGGTATATAAATCTGTACGAGATTAAGAGAAATTATTTAATACTTTTTAGTCCGTTTTAAAAAAGAGATTTTTAATTTAAAAAAATTTATTTAATTATTATCACTGATCTGTCTCAAGGTGAGCTTAATATGAATTTATTACTCCTTCCCTGGGTGCTAAAGCTTTCGACATTTAAAACTTTTCCTCTTATGCGCAATTCGCCTTTCTTATACTTTATGTGCCGCCCAGGATATCCTGGTGGGTAGTGCGCTCACTGGCTAACCCAAAGGTAGCGGGTTCGAATCCCGCCCAGGAAATGGGTGTTGTGTTTGTCCAGATGGGTTTTTCAATGACACGAAGAGG
>WURS02052333.1:0-10925 GCA_011762765.2 Rhinocypha anisoptera | reverse complement strand
GGTCTGGTAACTTCTCGAGTATTTTATTCGTGGGATTATTAAAGACGCTATTAAAAAATGAGTTCAAGGTATTCGCTGTATCTAGTTGTATTGAAGTTGTAGGTGCTTTTCCCGAGAATTGGTGCAATTTCCAGACGAGAAAATTTTCGTCGTCACCGAGGCTCAAACCGGTGACACTCCGGAACCTCCAGTTCCGTAGTCCAGCACGCTATGCATGCAATATGGTCATACAAAATTAAACTGATGTTTACAGGGAGGGCATTTATTTGATAATGAGTAGTCATCAAGGTTCTAATGGATGCTATTAACAACTTTTTGACATCAACTTGGATGCATGATCAACTAGAAAAAACAATTGTGTGCGATATGGAAGGAAACTTTTGTAATGGGGTATTGGATCATAATAGTAGACAAAAGGAGGAATTGGATTGTGGTGAAGAGTCAGAAAATGCAAGTGACGAGGTGAGAATTCAATCATCAGCTAAAAGCAATTCTCATTGTACCGATATATGCACTAATTCGCTGAAATTATCCTTATTTAGGGTCAACATTAGAGAATTAAGAAAAAGACACGTCTCCGGGTAAAAATAATCGTTTATTAGATTTAACTACCATCACCATCTCATTTCGTTGCAAGTTGTAAAGACAAAATGAATGGAAACCTCAGTTATAAATTCACTTAATGAAGATTAGACAGCGGGGAATATAATTGACGCGCAAATGTAACGGAGATAACCATAGTTATTCTAAATAGCTTTTGAAATTCACAGATATTCTGTGTTAAAAGCATAATCCCATGGGATCACTCCCAATAATTTTTTGAATTTCCTCATCTAAGGCCGTCTCTTTAATTTCGGTATCTGTCAACCTTTTGTGATTATTGTGCACGTTTGAAGGCATTAAGAAGCTCCCATCGGAGTACGCGATGTTTTCCCCTTACTCCTTGGAAATTTCAATATTCATTAATCTCCGAGTCTGAAAGAAGATCTGCTCTATTCCGCATCAACTTTTAACTCCGGAGGAACAAATCAAAGAGATGGAAATTCGCAATTTGCGACATTTTTTCGTATCGATTCCATTTGCCTCAGAGGTCCTGAAAGACCTTTACTCCAGAAATTTAAAAAGAGTTAGGGAGCGGCGGAGTGTGGGGGGGAGGAATTTTCAGGGAAAAGGGGGGGGAGAGAGAGGGGAGGGACGAGATAGGACGGGGAAGAAATGGGGGATTTGAGGGGAGACAGAGAAAGAGAGAGGGAGAGAGAAAGCGAGGAAGGGTTAAATTACAGTCGAGGGACCAAAAAAATCGAGACCGAAATTGGGGAGGGAAAAAAAGGAAAGGGCGAACGGGTTGAGAGAGGAGGCTGGTGGAGAATCTGTGGAGAGGATTCATAGAAGAAAGGAGTAGGAGGAAGATATATAGGAGAACCCATGGAGGTAGAAAAGGTCGAGTGGTAGTCTGAAAGAAAGGCGTTTACTGGAATAAAATTGAACATTTAATTGCCGGAATAAAACAACTTTTATTTTTATAATCTCGTTTCAGAAAGAACGTCCTTGGGTCGCGACCGGAGAGTGTTTACTACGTTGGTTACGCAGTGTTCCGTTTATGAAAGATGAAATTACGGGTACTGGTAATTGGAACTGATTAGGGTTAAGGAGGCTGTTGAAGAGCTTAGGGCTACGTTCTACAAAGTTTGGGAAGTCCTACTTTCTGACGAACGTATCTCCTTGGGAGCAATTTAATTTCGGTCAACGTATTTGTGACGTCGCATTGAACGGTCGGTATTTTGACCTGCATCTGGAATCAGGAAAAAATGAATTCTTGTTAAAATGAGAGAATCTATATACAGGTTTATTTATTTCATGAATATCATTGGTGTCAAGTTAAATTCGCCTTACCTTTGGTTATTCTTAATGACGTGACTTGCAATTCATGAAAGAAAACACGATGAATGGAAATTGGGATAGTAGATTAATGACGTTATTCCAAGTTACTAGTTGAAAAGTGACGAGATCCCGAATTCATTGAGGATTGCTGATGCACAATAATTGCTATAGGACATAGCAATTGAGACATTTTCAAGTGTTGCAAATAAGTATTGGAGATATGTTTTGCGTTCAGTATTTCCCCTCGGAATTCCCAATTCCTGCCGCCCAATAAAATTTTGATAAATTGCATGAATATTAATTCTTAAACTTCCTCATCAGAATGATGGGACTTCAATATTGTGGCGAGAGAGGCTACGCATTTACATTAAACCGTGGTAAAATGAAATTTATAGAATAAGGTTTCACTCTTAGAGTTCGGTATCATAATCTCATATCTCTTATTATAATTTATTTATTTAGAAAAATATGTAGGGGCCATACAACAGTAATAGTGACAATTTACAGTGGAAAATTTAGCAACATGAGAATTAAATATGTATGCATTCAAACATCAACCAGGAGAAACGCACATAAATACTTGTGTGCTGTTGTGTGTACAATACATGTAGACAAATGTGATTTTCTCCATCTCTGCACTCGATGGTTTTTAAAAAGGAATATAAATACACCTCTGGCTTCATAAAACGGGTAAATAATTCAGATTCTACAGGAAATAGTTTGGTTTCGAGATTCGACTATGTCTTTGCAGACGAAATAATCCTTTAAAAGCCTCATTCAGCGCTGTTTGCTCGATATTCGAACTTCATGGACCACTACAGGGAAAGATCAGGAGACTTGATAATACGTTGAAAATGTTAATGATTTCTATGCTAAAGACAGCAAAATAACCGCTTTAACGAAGAAAAAACCTAAAGCCTGTAATTAAGTTGGCTTTGAAAAGATAGGTTTCTCGCCTTGGCGTCAGTGATAAAAATCAACTTCGCATGTTTTCAAGAGAAAAATCTTTCTGTCGGCGATCATCTAGTGGCGGAAGCAAGAAGTAACACTCGAGGAATCTTTCAGTGCTCACACTATTAATTGCCTTTGTAGTTTTTCATTGTTAACAATTAGGTCACATAGTTATCACTAAATGGAATTTATTTGAAAACCATTGTACAGTCAGAGCGTTTATATAATTTATATATAACTAGGGATTGTGGTAGTCCAGTGGGAAGAGAGCTTGGTAATTGAATGATGGACCTGGATTCAAGGCCCAGGGACGCCTCTGGACACTTCCGGCTAAACTCAAGCTGAGTGATATTAAGGGTACACCAGGTGGGACAGGGAAAGGAATTGGTCCCTCTACAATTGTGTGAATTTCCACAAGCTTTAGTACTAGCACTAGTACTAGTTTTAGTACAAGCACTAGGCGAGTCCTATCCTAGCTTATCAAAGCGGCCTTAGGTTTGAAGAATGTAATTTGGTTTACTATATATAACTAATATTTCATGATTTTGGCCTTGTAGAGCCATTTCGTCTGGTTTTTATCTAAAGTTATTTGCATTTGATGTTTACTCACTGTTCAAAATATTGGTACTATCTACTTTATTTCACTAAAACTCTCTTGTGATTACTAATATAATTCAAATAATAGCAGATATCTTCTGAAATGATATTTTGGTCAGAGTTATTAGATGAGGTAGTAGTTCGTCCAAGACAGTTAGAGGAAGAAGGTTCTAAAGGTTCTAAAAATTGTAATTATTATTTTAACCACCAAAAAATCAGTCAAGGATAATAATTTGTTGAACGCTAGTAGGACCCTTTGGTAATTTTAGATGACCACTTGGAATGTAGAAACCTTTTATCTTAACACTTATGAATTTAACACTCTAAAGGAATATATTAATCTTATTACAAAAGTGAATTTATTTTTAATATTAAGGTAGCGGTATTCATCAATATACGAAGAAATCACAATGCATTAAGTGATGTAAATAATTTAATCCCTTAATCTTTCGTGAGGTGGTATTCATGCAAATTAAAATTTGTGTTTTAGGCTATTGTCTTCCGAATGCAGTATTTTATATCATGAATAGTATGAAAGAGACAAGTTCAGTTTGCAATAAATCATGAAAAGTAGAGTCCTGTTCATATAGGTTTGTCAAAATTTAAGTACAAGCGCCGTCTTAATATTATCATAGGTAAAATATGTGAAAATCTAACGTTCTTCGTCACAGCATGACTTTATTCCCTTGCATGGTTCAGTAAGAATTCGTTTGATGTTAGTTTTACGGAGGTGTGCAATTTTAAAGTAAGTAATTTGTGATTTTTTTCCCAGAATATTCAGAAAATCAGATTCACAGACTTTGATAATAATATGAAATTAATCAAATTATTTCAGTTAACTATGCATAAAGTACTTTTTAAAACAGTTTTAAATCGAGAACATAGAATAAGTATGTGTTTGAATTATCGCATGTGCATCTCTAGCCTCAAGGTATTAGTTCGACGACGTTTCTAACCATGTAAATACATGTGAAAATCAATGCAGTATGAGTTATTATGTTGGAATTGAAATTAAAACACGTGGTTGTTTATTTACCAAGTGAAATTAAACGTCAAGGATCAAAATGAAGTGTCGCTCATTTTCACGAAACAGTGATACTATTTACAACTGATTGGTTTTAAAATTAAAATACGCTACCTAATTCAAGTAAATTTCTTAATAGTATCATTACATCATTGAATAAACTCAATCCATCAGAAGTGCAATTATTTCGTATGTAATTAAAATTCTTATACATTTCTCTTCGGTGGAAATCGTATTAAAATATACCGTTCAAACAAATCTTCATCCATTTAATCTAAATTTTATTCTCCAAAACCGAAAAGGTACCATATTTCTCGAGAGATCACCTGAAAAGCTGAAAATGGACCCGACAAGGGGTTTCCGTAATTAACGTTTGGTTTATCTCGAGAAAGAAGTCCGAGATCGGACTTGAATGCGGTGGAGCCAAAGTAAGCGGGCGCGCAGGGTCCGGTGTCACTGCCCGGGTTTCTTGTCTCGCGCGGTTGCTGGGCAACGAGGCGCGTCGGTCGCGCGGTGGGTAACGCCCCCGAAAATTTGGATTTCGGAAGTGAGGTAGTGGGAGAGTGTAGGGATGGGGGTCGGAGGAAAGGAAGGGTGTTTGGGGGAGGGCAAAGGGGACCCCGGGTTTCGGGTGAGTGAGACATTCTCGAGTGCGGGGTCAAGGGTGGAATTTTCCGCCGCGCCTGCCACTTCTGACGTCGAGCTGTCGGAGGAGGAAGGCCGGGGGTGAACTCCATGTTCGGGAGGAGGGCGGGCGTCATTTTTTCGTGAGCGACGGGCGAGACTTGACTTCCCAGGGAGGAGACCAAAAGGCGGCGTGGAGAGAAGGGAATGGGAAAGGACCGGGGTAGTACTGGAGAGTGAGTCTACTGAACCGAGCAGGCCATGACTCCACTAATTGGGTCGTCTTTCCGTGTCTCCCTCATCCTCCTTCACCTCCCGATTCCTTCGTCTCCTTCCTCTACTTTCCGCCGTATTCCAGACTTTTCATGTTAACCACCCAGGGTACCGTTACTCCTGAGGTCGTCTTTCCTTTTCTCTCGAGTTCAGATGCGGCTTTTGAATTAAAATTTCTATGCGACTTCAGGGAGGATAGAAAGGAGAGAATGTTTACTTGGAGGGGTTTCCCGTTGTTAAGGATGGGGCGTAAGCCGTCAAATTGGTATCTGCTCACTGGAAGGAAGTCTTAAATCCATCCAGAGAACGATATCTTACTGTCTACATTTCGTTTTGTTCAACCACTATTATATTTTATCGTCCAATATAAATATAACTTGGAATGAAAGTTATGCAAATATTCTCGGAAAATCTTTCATATGAGCACTTTTGAATAAATTATTCGAATCTTTCATTGAATTTCTTTCATATTTACTTCTCTAAATCAAGCCCTTGAAGCCACAGCTTTACTTTGTGGTAGAGTTATTGAACATCATGCAATGATTATCTTCAATCGATTGTCTAAATCAGTTCTTGTTTAAAAAAATGTCCAAAAAGGACTCTCAAGTTTTACAGAATTTTGCATCAAGTCCCCTCCTTCACTCACTCTTCTACGGATCTACGCTACATGTCTTCTTCATCTGTATTGTTTCTTATCTTTATTTTTATACATCCCGAAATACTATATAAAAGCATACGATATATATGCTCCATACACATGCGTTGTGATGAAGTTTTTCCTCACTTCCAGGTCGCTGTTGTTGACTGTTAGGTTCAATAATCTGGTTACTTTATTCTGATGAAATTCCTTGTTTTTCTAATCCGTTCCGCTACGTATTTCCTTTTTTCTTACTTCGCTAATCACTCCAGTTCCCATGTAAAAGAATTCTTACGCTATTCCTTGTTTTGATTTCCAATTTTAACATTTGTAACTTCCGTACTTTTGCCTCGGTCCTTCGTATTGTGCTTTTTTTGTCAAATATTTTACTCTCGTGTAATAACACATTGTGACTAGGGGTTAGGTGGAAGAAGGGACGTTATAGTATCAATCTCGCCCCAATAAAGATATTTATTATTATTTTCCTACAGGTCGTTAATTTTTATTTTCTTTTACTACCTTTCGTCATGTCGTCAGATAAAAGCCATGGTGATGTTACTTCCTCTTGTAATTTCTTAAATATTAATCTACTTAATTAATGTCTTTTCTGTATAATTATTGAAGATAAGTTCTGTGTGTACCTCTCATCATGTCTTATTTTCTGCTTCTTCATCTGAGTCCTGCTGTAAACAGAGCTGACTCTTCCCTAAATAAGCGGTAAATCGCCTTATAATCTTTTTATGTGACGCAGCTATAGCCTTTAAAAAATGAAGCATTTTTTAGGAAAGGGTGAGCCGGAATCTCGTGTGAATTACTTATAGGGAAGGCTTTGTTTTCTCAATTAATTCCCATCCTGAAAAACACAAATTCTACCTTAATCGACGACTGCAGTATGTTTTATTCCTCGTATGGCTAAAATAGTTCTGACAGTTATTATTACCTGGTTAGAGATTGTGGAAAATGGTTGGGATTTTAGGAAAGGGAGTGATGAATACGTGATGCTATTGTGTTAATTAGGATGTTGATACTAAGAAATCTAGATTTTAACGTAATCGTTTCCAAGTGTTTTTTGGATTTAGAAATAAGGTTTGACAGATAACATTGTGTAATGGGAACCTCTTTCTCTGTGGCATTATAGCACATGTAGAGCTCTGGCCTCCAGAATGATATGCCTCCATTCTTCTCTATCGTCCGCAACTTGTCTCCATCTTCTGACCCCCAGTCTGCCTAAGTCAGCCTCCACATAATCAAGCCACTGCTTTCGTGGTCTTCCTATGCTTCTTCTTCCTCCTGGGACACCAATGAAAACCTTTTTAACCGCCCTGTTCTCCTCCATGCGCTGCATGTGTCCAGCCCAACGAAGTTTTCCTTGGTCTATTATTGTAATTATGTCTGTTTCACCATAGAGGTAATAGATTTCAGCATTTGTTCTTGTTCTCCATACTCCTGCATCAACTGAGCACCGTATATTTTTCTGAGTATCTTTCTGTCCCATCTTCTGTTTATTTCTTACTGCGCTGTTGTCAGTGTCCACGTTTCAGAAGCATAAATAACAACAGGTCTTAGCACTGTCTTGTAAACAATTATCTTGGTGTTTCTTGTGATATATTTTGTCTTGAAGATTGGTTGCTGTCCATAATACCATCTATTGCCCATTTGTAACCTATCTTGACTTTAAACTTGAATACAATGATTGGTGCGTGGGAAGGGGCAGGATGGAAACCCTGTTGGAAACTTAGTCAGATATGTTGAAATCATGCTCTGATTATGAATAGTGCGCCAAAGTGCAAGGTGCATTAAAGTTATAAGGCCTCCAATTTTTTTCTCCGGACTGGAAACGGATAGAAACATGCGGCTTGTTTTAAAATGAGCGGCTTTTGATCGCCAGTTGAAGGAGACGTAGTGATGGAGTCATGGATGTGTCGAAAGTGCATCCAGATGAAAGTGCACTGGCGATAAATTTCAATCAGTGTCACACCACGAATAATTACACGCTGGTCATGTAACGAAAACGTCACCATTTTAAGTATCGAAAACAGTTCTCATTCTCGCAGATGCCGCTAGAGGTTCAGTCTATCGTACAGTGCTACCATCTCTGTCACGCATTGACAAAGAGTGCCCGCTCATTTTAAAACAAAACGTTTCTATCTGTTTCCATTCCGGAGAAAATTGGAGGCCTTACAACTTTAATGCACCACTTATGTAGTTATTGCTTACTGCGTTGAAGGCACAACTTGAGGGGCACGATATGAAAATAAATCAAAATGAAACGAAAGTGAAGCCGTTTTAAGTTATATAGGCTATCATGGATGCAACTGGACAAAGCAGTAAGGTCAGGTAGAAGGAAGCATTAGCGAAGAAATCATTTCTAGGGAGGAAGTGATTGATGATTATTACTTTAGGGAAGGTTGTAAAGAAAAGATTGGTAAAATATTTGATATAGCGTGTAGAAATTTATTGGCCAGAAAAATGGTCATTCTAGAATGAAGATGAGTGTATCGTAGGTTGAAAGCCTTTAAGATGTATGTGTTTTTATGTGAAGAAGGATGGAGAAGTTAAAGTAGATGAAAAGGAGGCAACTGAAGAGGTGTTGGCCAATTTATTAAGAGGGTAGAAGCTTGGGAATAATAAGGAGAAGACAGGGGATGTGGATTAGAGAAATATTACGAGGTGGGAGAAGGAAACTTGAATAAGCTTTGGAGGATACATGTGAGGAAAGAAAGTCAGGCCCAGGAAAAGGCACATTTGATGTTATGAATGTAGCCATAAAGAACACTAAAATTAAAGCAAAGAAGTGCTCGTTTTGCGCCAAGGATAACTTGGCGCAGGTAATAATCGTAACTTTTCGGGAACGGAATAAGCCCTCTAAGCGGTATAACCTATAATGGCCTTATGATGTGATCCGGGCTCTAATATCCGACTCTATAGACTGTTTTACCTCAGTAATACTGTATACGAAATGGCATTATTCTTCTACTTCAGTGTTGCAAAACGATTAGGTTAGCTGCTGCTCCTGAGAAGAATAATGTTGTGGCTTGCCGTTGCTTTCCACATCGCCGTATGAAAGTAGTAAATTAACTCTTACCATGCCTGTATTTGTATGCGTTGTTGTGTAAACCACTAAAATCCTTATCTTCACCCATATGAAGAACCTATGCCTTCTCTTTCGTGTAATTAAAGGCTTACTTTTGGCGTCTTCCATTTTCCATGCCAATCCTTTATATATGAATCTTTGTCACTTATTACGACTCTCCTATGATGGAAAGGCGCGTACAACCGCGGCTTGAAGTTCGCTACAACATATTCGTCGAGCATGCTCGCTTATATCGCAGCTAGCCACTTCATATACCTTCACCGACGATGATGACGATAGTGTACATACCTGCTGCCATGTTTTATAAATATTTGCATAACAAAAACATAGAAAAACTTAAAAGAAGACATACGAAAATGTGCCATCGGCGCAGCTCACCTGAGTTTACCGCAATTATATTTGGCAGTATGCTTCCGCCATCTTTCTCAAAGGAGAGAGAAAGGCAGCCTCGGGAAAGTAGGAAAAGGAGTCTTGGTTAAACGGTTAAAGAAGTCAATTTATTTATTTATTACTTTCCAATAAATTGGTATTATTATGACACTTTTCAGGATAATTCAATAAAAATACTATTTTATCAAATTGATCCATGACGATTACTCTTTGTAGGATATTAAAACGCTCCATTTTGTCTTTAGATTTATTTTTTATAATAGTAATGCTTATCAATTCATAATTTTAATAAATATCACCTTATAGTTATCACAGAATTTGGTCTCGAAATTAGCATCAACACCAGCGTTTCCATTCCACTCCTTGAGTAATGACTTATCAATCAGTCCTGACGACATATGAAAGACTAACGTACTAAAAGAGTATGGAGAGTCCTAAAACTCCCCTTCGAACATCCTTTTGAGGACCGTTTGTCAGGCAGGAACAGAGTGCATAGTTAGTAATGAGGCGATCTGTTCTGAGTTCTCTTTAATGGGACGCTCCGAATTTAGGGTTCAAACTTCCTGTCTCCCTCCCGGTGGGTGGAATAGAACCAGCGAGAGGCCCATTAGATAAACTACGTGCGTGTAATTGGAGTGACGAACGGGAGTTATTTATTTCCCTTCTCATTTTTACCCCGGCTGGAATAGTTACAAAATAAATGGCATGAGCCCACTGTGTTGCTCCCCAGTTTTTTGGGAACCGCGTTGGAAACCGAGCCCGCAGTCCCCATCAGACTTAATGCGCAGATCAGTGTATTGACCAGTTGGGGTTTAATGGCTTGAGGATGAGTGGGTCCCATTTTCTTCTTTTTTGCGTCTCGCATCTTTCCATTCCCCTCACCCCTCATTACTCTCCTCCTACTCACCTCACCTCACTCCACCCGTGGTCCTCACTCGACTCTCTTTCTTTTTATCCCCCATCTTCCTCCCCCCCCTCCCTCCCCCCTTTCCCTCTCGCCCCTCTCCTTCGCTCTCTGTTTTTTCTTCCTTTCTCCCCAGCTCGCGCCCTCACGCGGGGAAAGCCCTCCTGCCCCGCCCCGGGCGACATTATTCGCCCTCTTCTCCACGGCGCCGCGCACACCCTTCCCCCTCGCGTCGACCTTCCTCCTCTTGAACGGGGACGACCTTCCCTCTACCCACTCGCCCGCTCGCTCACTCAATCTCCCCCCCCCACCCCACTCCCCCCCTGCCCCCCACCTTCCCCCGTCAACCCAACCACCCCACATCTCCTCCCACCACTCTCCCCTCGCCCTCTCTCCTCCCTCGCCCCTCACTCCCTCGAATCTCGTCCCTTTCTTTCTTTCCCTTCGCTCTTCTCTCCGTCTTCTGTCTTTTCTGTCCCTGTTTCGTTTTGTGTGTACTGTGTGTGTATATATATATATATATATATAATATATTTATATACATATACTT
>WURS02052323.1:0-10925 GCA_011762765.2 Rhinocypha anisoptera | reverse complement strand
GTACGTTCCACTAGTGTTCGAACCAATATTATTCACATTTTGAACCTTTTCGAAGTGATTATATATATATTCATTATATGAATTATATATATGAATTACCCGATGTGGTTCAAATAAATAAATGAGTAAATATATATATATATACAACTCATAAAATTATACGCTTAGAAAAACGTATTGGTACTCACTCCTACTAGAAACATTTGGTGGCATTACCACCTTCGTCAGTAGCCATCTCGATCCTCCTTAGCGAAAATTTAAAGTAAAAGAGGATGTCTCTTTTATCTGTGTTTTATATGTGCATGACTTATATATGTATATAAATCAATGTATAAGCTAGCAAAGAGCATTCTGTTCCGTTTCACGGTCGCCTGTTCGTTCTGCCAAATTCTCTTTCCAATGATCGCAATCCAGCGACCTCTATTCATTTCCAAAACACAGAAGAATGATGGTTTTGCCAAAAGAAAGCGTTTACTTTCCGTAATATACTGGTTTTAGAACCAAAACAGTATAATAAAATGGGAGTGTCTACACGAATGAGAACGTTTTTTTTTATTAGTTTCACCATGCGGTTAGCTCTCTTGAGCACTGATCCACAAATCCACGAAATATGGCTCTCTGGACCCACTGCGAGACTATCTAAATGACATTTTTTTACAGATAGACAATAGTCTTTGGCCTTCCAGAGTGAAAGGAGGGAAAAAAGAAACGGGCGCTAAAAAAGAAATACTCCTCAGTGGATTGTCAAAATTCTTAGATGGATTGAGCCTTGATACCTCGTACTAATGGTTATGTTAGTTTTTTTTACCGCTTAGCTTATGATAAAAGTTTACCACCTTTTTTTTGTCTTAAAATTCAGCCGTAAAATTTATTTTTATGCCTGTGATGTTCGAGTAATATTACTGGACCTTAAGAACAATTCGAACACTAAATTCGAATAAAAGGGAGGTTTTTTGTCATCACGCGATTGTGCTCGTTATGAGATCGACGGGATACGATTTCTTAAATTTGAGATTCAAAGATATTTTTTCAGTTTGAAAAATAATGGTCAAGCATGGTTCTACAAATATTTAGCTACAGATTCTCAGAAATTTCATAAGAATGTAAAACTTTCTGAAACCTCAAGACTAAATCGCCATGTTTGGAGTTGGTGTCAAATTTCTGCGTAGGCAAATATAAATTGATGCTCGGATTACTTAATAAAGAACAGAAATATAATTTCTGAAATAAACGTAATCTTTTTTGCATTGTAGTAAATTAGAATGTAATAACGACTTTCTAATAGCACTTCGGATATGCGACTGTGTATTCGTCAAATAATTTCTTAAAAGTTATTTTTAATCCTATTTTATCAAAAACTAAATCCCAGAGAGTTAGTTTTGAAAGTGTCGCTGTCACAAATAAAAGAAACTCACAATGTCGGTATAAAGTGTGTTTGGTTGCGGCATGTGAGACTTCGAGCATTCGAAAAAATTCAGACTCGTATGTTTCAAGTGGCGGGAATTTTCACTTCAACTTGGTGAGAATAATTGTCACTATAGGTATTCTTAGTTTTGCTTAATTTACATTTGATACCATCTGGATAACAATGTCGGTGTCTTTTCCCCAAAATATTCGCATGTCTTTACCACGAAAAATACTTTGGGAAGTTTAAATATTCATTTTTTAAATTGTTTTATTTCTCTTTGTTATGTAGAACTACGGATTATATGCTTATCTTTTTTTACCTTGGGTCCCATAAATCCCTGAAAAGTTTGACCAAATGATAAAAGTTACCTAGTCACAGTGTTTTCAGTGAAACGTTGATATGCATTAAAAATTGGTTTTGAAATTTACATGGAACTCTCAAATTTAAAGTTTCTTTGAAACTCAGGAGAACCTCATTACTGCGAATTCGGGCGTCAACACCTTTAATCATTATCCATTCTGAATGGATAAGGATGATATATTTTACTGATGTTAGTAAAACAAATATCTCTATATTAGCCATTATTTCGCAATTTGAACCACGCTGGTTATGGGTTGCACACACTTCAGTGCTCGAAGATATCGTACTATCGCAACATGTATAACTACCTAAAACTGAGATTTCAATTTTTTCGTGAACGTAGGAAATAAAATATCAACTCTCAAATCAGTATCAGCAGAAATAGCCTCAAATCTCCATCTTCCCAGTTTGATCTAGCGTGGGTTTTAAGTACAAAGAGTGAAGTATCAGGCGTGATCTGGTGGAATTTCATCATTATGAATATAAAGACGTGCAATTTTCCGCAAAATATTTTTTTATTAATACCCGAGTAGCAATAAAATTTATTTTGTGGAAAATTTCACATCTTTATATTCATAAGGATTTAAGCCTTAATCGCTTTGCTCTTGTTTGGACCGGAATCCCAAATTGACTCCTGGTAATGATGCTTATTTATGCTAACTAGACTCCATGTATGCTTATTTATATATAATTTTTTTATTTGTGCCATTGTTTTACGTCAGCAACGACTCCTAAAATGAATAATATTGCCACTTGACGACGAAACGGACGTCAAGCATGAAGACGGACAGACCATTAGCTTGAACGCTCAAAATGCATCCTGTGCGGTCCGGCATTTTCCCGAGAGCCACGGTGCGGTTTCTAAGGAAAGCCACATATGATTGTTGTCACGATGGATTGCATCATCGTACCGCACGCTCCATTCGTACGGCGGATGACATGTCTTCAGTTGTAAACGGATGACAAGCTATGCAGGGGAGATGTGGGAGATGGAGGCGTTGCCGGGAAACACCGTCGTAACATTCACCACGGGACGGGAAAATGTGCCGAGGGTCACACCGACTTGCACTCCCCTTGTAGAATAACGGTGGTGGACATAAAAAGGTTGCTTCCGTCTCATTATATGCAAGTTGGGACACTGAAAACGAATTCCTCAGTCGAGTACTGGGGCGTTCCCATTGTTGGGCGTGGAACACCCATCTGTCGGATCCCACTCGCACCCAGTGAAATCTAGGTAGATGGCGTTGTTGGTGTTTGATAGTTTCTCCAGGGCAGGAGGACAATTTCGAATCCCAACCTCGTCCGTTGATCTCGAGGGAGTTCCATTACCACAAGTTGAAGAAAATACAGAGAATTCGTCGTCATCGTGAAATGGAGGGGTTGGTGGAATGACAACTGAACACTTTTGAAATCATTATTTCAAACAAATTTGTGCTGGTTTCGGCCAATGTTACACTTAATCAATTATTGACTAAGAGATTCTGGAAAAAAAAACCGTGAAGCCAATGATTCTTTACCAAATCACCGAGTTGGTTACATTTATGCAAGCCTATGTAGGCGCTAATTTTAATTGACTTCATTAAAACGAAATGTTTGTGTTAAAATTTACGTTGGATAACAGGTGCCTATTTATTCAACATATTTGAAAAATAACATTTATTTTTTAACTTTGCAATTTCTATTGCAATTATCGGGATTCAATCATCGATCTAAAATCAAATAAATGAGTCTGTAGTAATATCTTCGTAGTGAGATCTGTAGTAAGTAGAGTGTCTGTAGTAAGATCCGAAATAACAGATTTTTAAAATTTATTCTAAATAACACGACGACCGGGTTAGACTAATGGGTATTAGACTTGGTCCTGGGTTCGAGTCTCGCATAGGGATTTTCCACAATATAAACAGGAATACTATTTATGCTCTAAATTTCTCATAAATTCTCTATTTTAAATATCCAAAATATATTTACGGAAAAAGTTCATTTATATGCATTCATAAATAATACACCTTTTCTATTACTCAACTCTCAGCTTTAGGTCTATAGTTTTCTAAAATTTGATAGAATCACAAAAGAAAGTCATAGTGAATGAAAGGAAGAATTTAAAAACGGATTGCCAAAAGTATGCATTTTCTTATTTTATATGTGAGAAAAAGTCGGAATTATATTTTAACATATAATTACCAACATATTATACATTTAATAATATATATTGAAGATTGAAGAAAGAGATGCGGACAAGAACGCATAGAGAAACGACACCAATTTGCACTTAAAGGTAAATTTTCGAGTGGTTAACTCGTCTTCAAGGTCGGTGTAGGGAGACTGACCTAGGTCAGTAACTCTATATCGGCCTTGAATACGAGTTAACAACGAGAAAATTTGCCAGTAAGTGCGGTCTTGTGTCGTTTCTATTTGTATTCCTGTCCATCTCTCTTTCTTTAATATATTTTGCATGCATAAATCGGGTTTTCTACAGCTCCAATGACCTTTTCTCACAACACATGCACCAAGCTTTTCTATCCTCACAGTGATCCTCCTACAACTTTCTTCTTTCCATTTCTTTTCTTATTTTATTCAAGCACTCAGCTTGAAGGTCTTACTTTCTTTCTCTTGTATAGTAATTCTGTAATTTTCTGGGTCATCGTGCATGAAAAATAGCTTTTATTTTATATTTGAATTATTTTATTTATTTTTAGGTTTGTTCCACATTGAAGTTAATAGAGACTGCAACTACGTTCCAAAAAATCAATTTGCACAGCCATTCGGCCTATCTTCGTCTCCTTCTCTTATTTACCTTATTTCAGAGCAGCATAGCAATATTATTTACTGTATTTTCGTGTCATATTGTCTCTTCTTTTGATTTTCTGTTTTTTTTTGTTGTTCACGGAATAGAATTTAGCTTTCTTATAGCTTGTTCTCATGTTCTCGAGCTGATATTTCCTTTCTAATATTCCCTCCTATGTATAACTGTTCTATGATTGCCCCGATGTATTTATACTTATCTTATAAACTAATTTCATTTTTCTTTCATCCTTCATGACACAGTCACCATTTCCTCCGATCACCAAGATCATTTTTATCAAGGTTTATTTTCAATCGAGCAATTATGTCTGTTTCCTCCAATAATTTCATCAGAGATAAAAATGCAATCCTCATCACAATGTATTTATCAACTATCATTTTGTGACAACGTGACATTCAGTTATTGGATGCAATCATATCCGAAGTCTTTATTATTTTGAAATAAAATACCTCAAATTTTTCATTCCAAGTTTCCACATTTTTATATAGTTTACGTACATTCAGGTTAGAAGGGCCTTCGTAACTACTCCTGTCCATCCAAGCGGTACCGTTTGACGGTCTTTTGTGCATGTCAGTCCAACGCGTGGAACGGTATGAAGAAGAAAATTTAGAGCGAGCATTATTCCAATGCGCTTCTGCACGTGTCCGCTCTTTACATCCAGACGCCATGGTATAACTGGGTCCCGAGACATGGCTGAGTAGGGAACTGGTACTATGCGGGATTAGAGGAGAGATGTTTTCTTGAGGGTGGAACATTCATGTGACATTTTGTTATTTCGGTATGTAAGCAGTTGAAGTCTTCCTTATTCTCCATTAACATTGATTGGAAACTTCCTCGTAATCTTTGCTGCGACCCCTGATATTTACACATTCTTACTTCTCGGAATTAATTGTCCTAATTATTCGTCTTCGATGCTCTCTAAAGTGTGTCCCTTTAATATTTTCCTTCCTAGTATCCCAGCATTATTATTATATCCCCTGTGTTTTCCGTTCAGTTACTATTTCTTCTATGGGTCCCCTCTATGTCTATTTTTATATTCTCCTGCATGTATCTTCGTTTCTCAATGTTTTCCAACGTTTGCAATTCGTGAATGATCTCCAGCTTAAAATTAGGGACGCTTCGGGTTTTCTGTATTTATTTTTAAAAATATACTCCGTGTTAAAAAGCATCATACCATCCTGCGTATCTGGTCGCTGGTATATAAATTTCAATTTAAATTAAGAAAATATATAACAGTAAAAGGAGTTGTCATGGATTTATTATCTTAGTATGACTAGGAGTTGTCAAGGAGTAGTTGAAAAATAACATAAATAGAGCAAAAATAATAAAGAAAGAACTAAAGGGAAGATTTGTCACTGATGAACATTAAATCTCTTTTTACTAAAATATGTGTCTGAGTTGAGTTATTCGTCCGAAAACTCAATGGGTTATGGGGCCCAGACTCCCAATAATTACAGAGAGAGTGTAATTAAGAAGAAAGAGATAAAGTCACAGTTTGGAAGAATCCAATTGAAAATTTCCAAGGACCAAGTCAAGATGTATCTGGCAAAGCACATTAAGCCTCTCATTGGTGAAGCAGATTGGCTGTTGTGGAAAAGGAAAATTTGTTGGATTTCCACTACGTTGATCTAGACGTCATTGACAAGTTAAACCAGTCACATTAGATAATGGAGCTACAGATTCAGAAATTAAGGCGTACAAAGCGAAGAGCGAATTGTACCGCAAGGAAAATAGTTACGCCAAGTCCATGATCGTAAGCTCTGTGTCTGATTCAGTGTACCAGATGATAATGGATAAGGAAACTTCTTTCGAGGTCTGGGAAGCACTGAAGCAACTCTTCGAAGCAACAAGTAAGAATCAGTTATTTAAGCTCTGCACTGATTTCTCTGCTTTTAATTGGAATGGAAAAGAAGACGTCTTCACGCATGTTGACAAATTGAAGAGCTTGTGGAACGAAATGAACATGGGTCTTAAAGCCAAGGGTGAGAATGAGATACCTGATTTAATTTTAATATGTAAAGTTTTGTATATTTTACCGAGCTCCTTCGAGATGTTCAAATCAAGTTGGATGTTGCTAACCAAGGACGAGGTAAAGACTTTTGACGAATCGACTACACAGCTTTGTATGCTTGAGGGGAACTCCAGGAAGAATACAGATAGTGAGAAATTCGGTCAAGAGGTCCTCGTAGTCAAACCGAACAAGCAGAAGAGGAAAAATCCCTTCAATTGGGGTGCTAAAACTTCAAGAAAAGAGGATGTCTGCAATTATTGCAAGAAAAGAGGCCATTGGGTGAAAGATTTCAGAAAGTGGGTTGCAGATGGAAGACCAGCGAAGAAGAGCCCCGCAAATGTTATACACAGTAATGGAGTCGAAACCATCTGTGCTCTGAATTTGGAATGCAGTGAAGCGTATGCAACAGAGATGTATTCATCGGATTGGTGGATCGACATTGGAGCAACGAAGCATGTAGCGAATTCCTCTGCTTATTTTACCGAATTTCAGGAATTTGTCCGAGATCCGTCAAGGCTGCCGGCAAAGCGAAGCTTGTGCTTGTTGCATTTGGAAAAGGGACCATTAACATTTTGTCTACAGTGAATGACAAAATTCTGCAGTTGGAATTTAAAGACGTTTGGTACGTTCCAGATATGTTAAGGAATTTAAATTAAAGTAGGGAATTAGGTTTAAAGAGTTAAAGCTGTTAATTTAAATCAACAAGGGAAAGTTTTGAAGCTATACATTAATTATATAAATGTCAATTTAAATTAGGAAAAGATATAACAGTAAAAGAAGTTGTCATGGAGTTGTTATCTTAGTATGGCTAAGAGTCGTCATAGATTTGTTGAAAATAACATAAATAGAGCAAAAATAATAAAAAAGAACTAAAGAGAGGATTTGTCACTGATGAAAATTAACCCATCTTAGGAATAAATATATTTTGTACTTTTCCACAGATTATATTTTTCCTTACGACGCGTTTCGCCGTCACTATGGCGAAACGCGGAACTGTATATAAATGAAAATAAAATCTCTTTTTACAAAAATATGTGTATGAGTTGAGTTATTCGTTTGAAAACTCAATGGTATACGTTAGCAGAAATCATATGCTGGAGATATTGAGTCCTTCAAAAACCTTTAAGTTTGATTTTGCAGTGTTTGCACTACTCCAGGAAAGTTTGAATTATTGGCAGGTGCCGGAAAACAAAAATAAAACTTTGTAGCTCAAGAAATCAATATTGAACGAAAAATAACATTAATACCTCCCAGGTCTCAAATAAAGTCAAATTCAAAAACAACTCACTTTTTGAAACAATCTTCATGACATATTTTTAAAAGGCAACTCTACACCCTCATGTTCCATTAGCCAAGCCTTTATCATTTTAACAAAGTTGCCTTTGGTTTTTGATTTTGGTATGCAGGTTGGCGGTGAATATGATTGGGGAAAGTTTTCATTTCTATGCTGCAGTATTACTGTTTTGTGGATAACTCGTACCGAATAATTATTTCTGGGAAACTAACAAAGATCCCTGCTGTGTTCCTTTTCAGGCATATAAACCTCTAATACAACGTCTTTGTAGTCGTCATTCACGCATTTGCTAGCACGATTGCATGCATAAAATTCACCGCGACCAGGTCCACCTAGAATACGCGACTCTTCTGTGGCACAAGTCATGTTACACCCGGGGTACATCCACTTCATTTTTCTCGCATTCTAAACTTGCGCGTCGGTGCCCTGTTATCATCGCCCGACCCCGTTTGGCGTGCGACTCAATTGTGTCGGATCCGGTCGGAAAATATTTTCACTCGCGACACCGGGAGAAGATTCGGCGTTGGCTTGGACCGGGCCGTTACTCTCCGTGGATCACTCGAGAAAAGGAGAGTGTCCTGAATTCGATTCGGCGGCGATTCCGTGGGTTGACTCACTCCTAAAGTTCACTCGGTCACTCGCCTCGATGGGGTTTAAGTTTTCGATGAGGACGACTCAATTGCACTTTTGAAGGAAATGATATTGGGATTACTTTCTCCAATGAAATAGGTATGGCGAATATTCAAGGTCGCACTTCTGTATCAATTAAACAGACCCAGTTCCCCAACCATTTCCAATCCTTTTCTTAAATTGTTCAGAAGATTTATTTTTAATTTTTGGTCTTCGATTATCGAGCTTGATATCATGTACGAACACATAACATTAAGGTAACATATTTCAATACCGCATTGAGTTAGAAATTCATATATTAGGGTCGGGGAAGCCCGATGTGTAGAGTAAATGGCATGGCGGGATGACCAGGGTTCAAGGATCTCTACTTACCTCCAGCTATACTCAAACTAATTTTTTGAGTACCTTCCTAAGAAAATGCATTACGGAGGAAGAAATTGGCTCCTCTACCCTGATGTAATTAGTACTAGTTGAGTCTAACCAAAGCTATTCAAAGGGTTAAACAAATAAATATACACGCGCGTTTCAATGATGGTTTTTCCTCTTCTTCTATACCTTTAAATCTCATCAGGATTGCTTCGTTTATGCATGTAAGTTGTATTGGGATTATCTGAGAAAAAAATATTTCTCAAGAGGAAATTCACAATGTCGGGTGAGCCTTTATATTTTAAGCTACATCACGTCGAACGCAGCAAGTTTCAACAATTTTGATTGATCCAGTCACTACTTTCAAGGATCCTAAACATGCCCTACCAAATTCAATTGGCTGGTTGCATCGTTTCTCAGTTATAGCGAGAGCGAGACCCCTGGAGAAAATTATGTTGATTCCTACATATTCATGTTACGTTTCTTCACATTCACCCACGATTACAATTTCAACTGTGACGAAATTCGACGTCGAAATCGAGCATGATATCCTAAGGACGCAATCCTTCTTATTTGGCTCAGGAGAATGTGGGCGATTCGTCCCATGATTCCTGCTCAAGCTACACGATCGTAATGACGGGTTTTTTTCATCTCACTGCTAGTGCCAAAGGTTTCCACCCAATATTTCAGCAGAGTAATTTCACATCAGATTAGACATGCCAGTGCTTACGCTTCAGATCTGATGAAGAGTAATAACCGGGAAACAGCAGCAAAAATGCATTTACATAATTTACATTGTGTTCCACAAATAAATTATCTCATTTTCCAATCTCTTTCCCGAAAAACACGCCACAAATGTAGGGGGTGCTTTCCTTCTTAATGTTATGCTCCCTGCACGAGCTGCAGTAGATATGTTCTGGAGAAATTGGGTATCAAATTTTTCAATTCAATTAGAAAATCGAATCAATTATTCAGAGGCCCCTTGTCTATCATAGTCGAATGTGATCATCCTAAAAATGAATGAAGTAATTTCGAAAAGGATATCTAAAGAAAATTAATATGCACAGTGAAATAACTTTTGATACTGTCGGAAAAGGAGACCACTTATAGTTTTCTATCAATATCTATTCAAGTATCTATAACTATGTTGAACGATTTCGATTAAAATCAGGATATTTAACCTGATGATGGAACGTGGTAGATAACTTATTAGGATGCAGAGTTCCGCTGTTATTATTGGCAGAAAATTATGTAGTGCTTGTTTTTCCTGCATTCATGAATTTTTGCATGGATATTATGCCATCGTCATTTAAAGCTGGATCTATGAAGCTGCCTCTGTGAATTTCCCCCCGAATCAATTTATTCAATCAGTTTCGGAGATTTGGTAAATGGAACCCTTTCGATCTTCCAGAAAGCAATGGATTGTTTCTGAGTCTGCTAACTCTATTACAAAATTATAAGAACCACGTGATATTTACGTGGAATGGTTGGAAAATATTGGCGGTGCGTTATGCTTTACCCAGTTCAAGCGCTTTGAAATTTTAAGTTTTTTATGTGCCAAATCCAACTCGCAATTTAATTTTCAGCTGAATCCCACTAGATGGGATAGAAGTGGTGGCGAAGGTAGTGTTCCTTGGTACCGTGGTCCAGAGTCCAACCATCAGTCTGATAGATAGGTTAAGGGAGCTTTCATCATGTCTATCAGAGATGAATCTCATCCAATGTCTTTAATAAGAATTCTTTTTCTCGGAACGGAGTGTATACGGAACGGGTATCTATGTGTGTTTATATATATATATATATATATATCATAATACTATACATAATTCTCCTCCCTCTATCCTTAAGAAAAAAGTGTGCCTCGACCATCGAAAATTCAGAAACTTCCGTAAATGTTCCTTTAAGTGTGAACTATGTTTCTCGTGTGTTTCTTTAAGTAAAATTATATATATATATATATGTGTATATACATATATTGTTGGCGGCAAAGCTGAAAATATAATGCCTTCGAATTCATATGTGAGGAAGGAGTCCTCGGTGGTGTAATGGTTAG
>WURS02052312.1:0-10925 GCA_011762765.2 Rhinocypha anisoptera | reverse complement strand
TGGTCATTTCGCACCTCTTCAACTCATAGAAAAAACCCATCTGGACAAACACAACATCCATGCCCTGGGCGGGATTCAAACCCGTGACCTTTGGGTTAGCTGGTGAGCACGCTAACCCGGTCGGCTACATTATACTCTATCTAAACACATTTAGTAATGTGTATACAATTTTGACCATTGAAAAGAATTTAATGATTGGTTGTTATTAATCAGAGACCTAAGCAGGTGATATGGGTCAGTAATTAAATCTTATTAAAAATGTATCTTTGATCGTATTTTTATTTCATATTTGTTTTATTCAAGATGTAGTTAAAAGTGAATTAAGATTAAACAAATATGCATCAAGTCCACAATTGTTAAAAATATTTTTTTTAATGTTGGATACACATACTGTGCAACTGTAAAAAATGTTAATGAAATCTTTTTCATAAAAATGAGATATGTGAAGATATTGCAAAATATGTATATGAATTTACCATATGTATCTTATATGATTTTTCAAACAGCCATTAAAGGTATGTGAATAAAAAATGTAAGCATAAGGGTCATTTGAATAAGTTGAATATAATTTATGAGTGTTCAAAAATTCTATTTTATATCAGTGATATTTTACAAACCACTCAATAATTTTTATTTTTGAGATGGGTAATTTTTATTTGGGTTCTTGAGAACTTGGCTACTGCTCTTGATAAATGCATAGCCTAGAATAATGTGAATTTTGAAACATATTCATTATTGACATTAAGGATACGTCTCAAAGTTTATATCAATATAATACTCAAATTAATACTGCTAGCAAAACATCTATCTCATGCATTAAAGTCTACTCTGTCTTAACTTATTTTTTGCTTTCTTTCTGAGCAACTACATTAGGATAGCAATTGTTCCCTTCATGAATAAGTATGCCAATATGCATTGCATACAGGATATGCACTCTATGCTGTATCTGTTACTAATCATGATATTTCACTATTTAACTCTAGATGATGCCCATAGACACCTCATTCTTTATAGTGATGAGACCCATTATTTATTAATAAAATATTCTGGTGGCGGTCAGACTAGAGTAATCCTCACAGCATGAGTATTGTGCATGCTATGGTAATTCTACCATTAAAATATAACTAATGCATAATATAGAATTGGCATGTGTAGAGGAGACTTTTGTTTGCCAATAAGCATACTAAATGTTGTTTCAAAAATTAAATTGAATTGAATTTCAAGTGTTTCAATAATAACTAATTTCATGTATTGTACAACATTTTCATATATTCCATTTCTGATTCATTAATTAGAATATTTTTGTTTTGTCATTTTTATTTTTTTCCTCTATTTTCACTTGATGAATTTACAAAGTATAAATCAAAGCATTATGAAAGTAAAATATTGTTGCATTTCACTAGTTGTTTTATGTAAATTTCCTGAAATGATTTGAAAAAAAAATCAACTCAAATTCTATCAACTTACTTTAAATATTTGATTGTTTTGACCTCAAAGTGAAAGTAATGGAAAAGTGGTAAGATCTATACAACATACATGGTACAAGCTAATTCCATTTTTGATGAAATGATAGTCAATTTTTGTAACAATTTTTTTTTTTAATATGTACTAGAGTGCACGTGCTACAAGCAAACCAGACCCATGTGCTGTATTGACTTTGGGAAAAAAACAAGAAACTACAACAGTACAGCTGAGGACTGGAGATCCCGTTTGGGAGCAAGGTTTCACATTTTTGGTGAACAATCCACAGGCTGATACTCTTCACATAAAGGTAAGTTCTTAAGCCCATCTTATATGGAAGGAAATAAATGAATTGCTATATGTATGTGGAGTACATTGTTCCTTTTCTCATCATTACTGTATTTAAAAATTATGTATTTAAGCTGTCAATTGATTTAAAGTTTCCATAAATTATATTCTTACTGTTCAGTTTAATAAAAAATAAGTAATATTTTCATAAAAATGGGAATAGTGGGGGAAAATGAATTATCTATATATTCCAGGATTGTTTATCTCACCTATATCAGTGTTGAATACTGTCTTCACATTCTGGAGAGCAATCAAAGAAAAACTTTTAATTTCATTGCAATGGTCACAATGGAATTTCTTTGTTCTCATTGTCCATTTCAGAAGTCAAATGGTATAAAAGGCATTCTATGTCCAAACAATGATGATCCTGAGAGAATTTTTAGCTACTGGTTCTAATTTCATACGTGACTATCAAGAAGTTAAACCATATCACTTCAATATCATATTTTTCTAAAATAATTAAACTTGGTTATAATTTATGAACATCTTGTTATGACATAAGTAATGAAGTAAGTATATAGGCCAAATTCAAAATTGGTGACGTAAATTTAGACGTTCAGTACAAAATTACTGATAGCATATATTTGGTAAAGTCATTCACTTTTTTGGCCTCCCTTTCCTTTATTTGGATGTAAATTGAGTCATGAAAAATAATTTAGAATTGAAAACTTTGTATATTTCCACAAAATAAAGAGAGCACAACTGGTTTTGGCAATAATATTCAGCTGTTGATGGAAACCGCTTGTGCTCTTTTTATTTTGCCAAAATATACAAAGTTTTATATTGTTTTACTATGGAATACCACCAAGTTACTCCTCAGTGAAATCGTGAAAGGTAATGTATGATCTAGTGTTTTCCCGGTGAATAATCTTGGTGAAAATCTCTCGGGTTTCCCACCTGGGTCAGGTTCTTCATGTGCTCCTCCAAGGAGGAGAACATGGAGAGCCTGACCCGGTGGGAAACCTAGAGATTTTCACTGTGGATGGTAATGCCAATGTAACTTAGCTATAAAAATATCAAACAATATGTATTTTGGAATTCCTTTTACTCTTACTAAGCTTGTGCAAATATTCATGGAAAAAGTGAATTAATATAACGAGAAACATAGTAGGAAGAGTATTACCTGTAGACTATAGTAACAGATGTTCTAATATAACTGATATACATATTTAAAAAAAGTAATATGTATATGAAAATACTCTTATTACCATACAATCATTTTTACAAACTCAATTTTCCATAAATTACTAGTTAAGTTATTTTAATTAAAACTGTAAATATACCCATCCTGATAAAAGGTGAAATAGCCACTTTACAATTGAATTACAGTCATTATGAAAGAAATTAGTATTGTTACATGCTATGCATGTAGTGAATAAATCTCAATTTTCTAGGCTTAAGCAGCTGTTAAGAAATGGAAAGCCATTGTATATAATATATATTGCCAATTCTACCAACCAAACCAAGGAGGTTGAAAACTGATTATAAATTAAATTCATGGGTAAAATAAATAAACAGAGGTTGTAGCTTTGATATATTTTCACAGAACTAAAATATTAGACACAACCGGTAAGGAACAATAATCATTATCATCTGTTAATGGCCCCCTTGGTGAATTTTATTTAAAGTCATAGGATTAAAAAATCATTTCAAAACTGATATTTTTTCTGGGATTTAATGATTATTTTATTTCATCCAGTGATAATTTACTTGATAGTGTAAATCCAATTTCATTGAAAACTGGGTGCATCAGTTGGTGTTGTAAAGATAATTAGGAAATCTAAAAGGTCCATCAGTATGAGAGCTGTCCTAATAGTAACTTCAGTTTGGTTACTGAAAAAAATAGAAAAAATTCAGATTTTTTTATTATATACAACACGAAACTATACATACATTCATAATATTTTTATGTATTAAATGAAAAACAATCTGGGTAAATATTGAAGTGTGCATGTGGGTGTTGTCATGCAGGAAAACCACCTCAAAGCTCAAAAAGCCGTTTGTTTGGATTGCCCTCAACCTTTTTAAAATGTCTCGTACAAATCTTAATGAAGTGATTACCTCATGATGAACTGCGTGAGAGATCTGAGTAAACACAGTTGAATGAATTATGTAGTTTCAGGTGTGATGTGGTGGAATTCAAACATATTAATGATAAGGAGATGGCAGTTTGCCACTTTTAAGAGTGGAAAATTGCCATCTTCTTTTTATTAAGACATAATAAAGTTTTGAACCAGTTCATTCATCACAGATGACTGGCCAATTCTCTCATATCATGAAATTTGGTCCATCCATTCATTCAAAACTTTTGAAACCATTGTTTCGTACCAACTTCACTCATCATATCCTCTCTGTAAAGTTTACAGACATTGAATTTCAACTGCTTTAAACTTTTGGTTAAGAAAAATTGCTCACACTGTGCAATAATATGAAAAGGATAAGGGAAATAACAAGTTAAGTGTTTTTATAACCTTTCTCAATAAAAATACTGAGTGAAAATATTTCATGACTGAAAACAATTGAAATACATATTTATGATTTACTAAAATGGTAGAAGTACACTGTTTTTGGGCAGTAATTAATAAAATGTATTACAACTTCATTTGCTGACTTTTGCATTAATGCCACAGCTAAGCAAGGCCATAATTTCATATTTCTTTGACTATATTTCATGGTTATAACTTCATTTATTATATCCTGTTAATGATACACTAATATGTGCACTTTGTTTTTGTTGTTTTAGATAATAGATCAGAAGACTGGACAGGACATTGGTCGTCTGAGCTATAACCTATGTGATTTGATGGAGAAACATCTTATGCAAATTGAAGATCAACCACTCGCACTGAAACATTCTGGTCCTGATTCCAAGATTCTTCTTTCCATGCAGATGAGAGTAAGTAATTTATTTAGTCATTTATAAAACTACTAATTCTATGAATGCTTAGGTTTATATATAAGTGAAAGTAACCTCTTAAAAATAGATGATAATATTTCTAAAACCTAAGCGTCTTTAGGATGATTAGTCTTCATACTTGGTGTTCTCATCCCCTACCATACATTGTTATGTGATTTCAAGGGTATGCATGTAGATATAGACAATAAAGTCTTCAATAGCTTTTTGAAAGAGTTTTATGGTAAAGACCAGGTTCTATTCAATAAAATTGTTTTGTTAAGCTACTTATAGGGATGACCTTGCAATAAACTCATCTTTGTGAAACAAAAAATAAATAAATTAGTTACACAGTAAATAGTTATGCTAAATTCAAAGTAAATGGTTCTGTGATGACTGATTGAATAACAGGCAAGTGACTGTTATGCATAAGAGTAAATATTTACTGCAGAATCCTACAATAACAGGTTTAGCTTACTCAAATTGATTATCATGGAAAATGCTCTTTGGTCATTGTAGGTCTCATGTTGAAAATCATAGAGATCATGTATTAATTTAATGAGCAAATGTGCCTTAAGTGTTACCATATGTGTTCAAAGAACTTAGAACTTCCCTAACCACCCTCATAAAACAAACTAAATTGACATAATGAGTGGCATTTTTGATCCACTAGAAAAATGTCTCATATGAATACACTACAAGAATTTATTGAGAATTTTACAGAAAGTAACCAAAGTATGTGTTGAGGAGTGCTGTAGTATATGAAGTAACAGAGAGATGCATAATCGAAATGATAAGGCTACCTTGAAAATGCATTCGTTTCAAAATCATAAATTAAAATCTGATTTCAGTATAACTTTCATGGAAAAGTATATGCATCTATAAATACCCGGCTATTTCTACACATCTCTAAAACATGCATATTCACTTATGGTATTATAGCATATTAGGTTTAGTGCTTGACAAAGGAGTTGACACTCAAATTAAATTAGGGTATTGGGTTAGGTCACCCCAGCTAAATCCTAGCTGATTGATTTCCTGGCTGACAGCTCTTCTTAGGATACCACAGGCAGTGCAGGAAAATAAATTGCCACCCCTGCCTCAATTTTTAAAGTCTCATATGCTGTTATGCTTAGAATTAGATTTCTACCATTACCTATCAAGCCACTACTGGGATTTGAAATGTTTGTTGGAATATTTAACATAAGAAATCATTTATACTATTTAAATTTTGTTCTGTGAAAAAGGCAATTTTTCAATGTGGGTTCTTGATTGTTGGCTGCTGAACCTGGTCCATACCCTTTTCTTGATCATGTTGTCTTTTCCACCACCAGCATGTGCTGCAGATGATGCTTGTTTGTGAGCAAGTTTAATGCTGGTGAAAAAAGTAGACTTATTGAAATAGAAACAAACCATTGTTTATTGTATACTTTTCAAAAGTTGGAATCTTTGGAAATCTAATCAGTTTCCCCTTAACTTTTACCAGATTCTTAAATATGAGGAGCCAAAAGAGGAAGAAGATGACGATGAAAGTGAGAAGTCCAAAGAAACTTCTGAAAATGATAAAGGGGCATCAGCTCCTTTGATGGCAAAAGATAATGTGTCTGGATCTGAGTCTCCATCAACTCCCCAGTGTAAGTTCTATTCAAAATTAGCCCTAAACAAAGCTTTTTAGATAATTTGAAGTTAAATGTGTAGTTAATCCTAGTTAACACAAATCGAAGGGACTGGGAAAAGAGTTTGTGTTAAAAAATGTCATGTTAACCAGCTCTGCAGAAAAAAATGAGTAAGTTTGCTTTTAGTTTGCCGTTTTTTATAGGACATTATATTATACAACATATTGGGCATTAATCTATTTATATTTCCTTTATAACATCAAGAAAAATATTCAGTTGGTTAAATTAATACACATAGTAATTAATTAACATAATTTTTTATGCCTCAACAAAAATTACACATTATAGGTTGTAAATTAAAGTTTAATTGTTAATAGGCTTGAAATGGTAAATATTATTTTGTCACAGTGGAGGGCATACATTGTTAAAACAATGAAAGAAACTGCTCTAGCTTGTTTAAAAATATATTTGAAATGTTTGATGTTACTGCATAATGCTTGAGGACATCAAGTGTGATCAGTACCTCTGCAATTGTGGGTGGCTCAAGAAATTCCTCCTCATTCTAATCTGAAGATGATTCTTCTTTTTGTACTTTGTTTGATTCCTCCTTAGAGAAAGTACAAATGGTATTGCCCCAGTCGCTACTCTTCCAAATTTCAAATGAAATGTTTATATATCTCCCTGTTAGCTAGTAGGAATAGTTTGCTTTGTCCAAGAAAATCAAACCAAGGGTCCAAGAAATTAGTTCAAAATTGACAAATGGAAATTCTTGTTAAACAAATGTAGCTCAGCAGGACACCATATATTCATGATGGGGACATAAGGATTTGGATTCATGTTATAATAAGATTCTTGTTAAGTTAACATGTGATAATGAGGATTTACTTTATTTCCTTAATTGCTGTTAATGGCTTATTTGCTATTAATTCATGCAAATTTTCCAGTGGTACAAAATTCAAGGTTGTATTTTCTTTATTTTTCCTTTCCAGGTTGATTGAATAGTTACATTTATTTTAATATTTTGGATTTAACATAATAATAATAATTTTATTTGTCCTTAGATGGGTTAGCCACGATAGACATTACATAGAAAGACTCTTGGTTTTCCATACGGGTGAAGGCGTTGATGTGCACTGACGTTTCGATAGCTGAGTCTGCCATTGAAATGTCGGTGCACCCGTATGCCTTCACCCGTATGGAAACCTGAGAATCTTTATACGCACTAATACAACAGTATTACATATGAACATGAAATATCACAATATATCACATAGAGTACTCATTCATACATATGTGCCTAAGTCATAGTTAAAACACTAGATCATTAAGATCATACTCAAAGAACTCCTGTAAAGAATAAAATGGTATAGATGACAACCACTTGTGAAATTTATATTTAAAAGTCATGTTACCAAGAGCCCTTGCTATCACTAGTAATTTATTTAATAATTTAATGCCCATATAGCTATGAGTAAGTTGGGTTTTAGTCAGTCTGCAAAATTCACTGTTCAGCTTCATTTTATTTCTTTTATTGTAGTTATGCCCATCAGTTCTAGTTAATTGGCTATCAAGTTTATCTTTCATATCTAACAATTGTGCATAAATGTTTTGGGAGTATACAGTCATAATCCCACTACTTACAAATAGGGGTCGACAATGTTCATTATATACAGCATTATTCATTACACGAATGGCCTTCTTTTGTAGTAGAAGCACAGACCTATTTTTGATACCCTTTGCATTGCCCCATAATTTCAGTTCCCCATTTTTCAGTTTGCCCCATTTTTCCATTCCCATATAGAATATGGGAATGGAAAAATCATAATATGTATTAAGAATATATACATGTGGTATTTCCCTTTTTAGTTTTCTTAACTAATACTAAAGCCTTGATAATTTATTACACACCACAACAATATATTCATCCCAATTAAAGTGTGGGTCAAAGGTAAAACCAAGTAAATACACTGTTTGATCCTCAGTAATATTTGATAGTCTGCATACAAGTTGTTGAGTTTTATTCTTATTTAGCAGTAAAATATTAGTTGAGAACCAAATTTCTGATATGTTTATATTATGTTCTGATAAGTTTTTTACTTGTTGCACAATTTTTCCCCTATGAAGGAAAATAGTATCATCTGCAAATGGTGCAATTTAACAGGTAATTAAATAGTGACAAAATTATGTCAAGTTTATTATTCTTCACAGCAACCAACTCAAAGTGAAATTCATAACAGAATTTGATCATGTCAAGTTCCTTATACTTGTACTTATCAGCTAAATAAATTCATACACCACTGTTACTTGCAAGTTTTCTACAGTAAACAATAGCCATTCCATAACCCTGTAATATATACCAGTCACAATCAGCACTTTTTATTCAATTTTCACAGAAATATAGAACATCATAATCAAAGACCCCAATTAATTCTTCCAGTTCATCAAATTTAATTCTTAAACAATGAACATTTGCATGTGAAGCACATCAATCTGCAGTAGTTTTATCATTTAGTCACCTCTGCTTGCCTTTAAAAATACCAATTTTGACTCTAGTTACTGTGACACCTGCAAATTTATCAGTTTTATTTAACACTTTCCTGCTGATGAGTCCTTGACCTCGATCATTGACGAGGAATTTTCAGAAATATTTTCCTTATATTCTTGCGGCGAGGGGCTAAAATTTCCAGGTTTTGGAGGGTAAAATTTCCCAACCTTTACTTCATCTGGCCAAATATCATCACTGAAAAGTTCGTTACATAGCTTGATGGCCTCATTTAACTTTAAAGGAACTGTGGATCTCACCTGTTTTCAAACTTTCACCCTTGAAATCTTCACCATGAAATTTACTTGACAACATAAGGAGTGGAAGTACATACGGTATGATGGGCTAGAACAAAATAAAAATTGCAGATCAAATTAGATTGATTTCCTACATATATAACATTTTAAATGTTTATTTCCATTAGAGTTTTTATAATAAGGGGTCAATAATGATTTTAACTCTACAGTAACATAATCAATGTCTGAACTTTTTGAACCAATGACATTTATCCCAGCTGTAATAAATGAATGTGTAAGGACGGTTTTTTTTGTCTAAGGATTGCATTGAGATGCTTAGATAAAAGGTATGTAATTAAGCATTATTTTGTACTCAAAACCAGTTATTGCAAGATTACTGAGTACAGTTTTTCTTTTCATTGTTATTTGTATAAATGAATCTTATCTGGAAGAAGGGACTATTTTGCTTCAATCTCACCCCAATAAAGGCCTTTTATTATTATTATTACCTTGGGATATATAGGAGTTCTTAATTCCCATCCACTCAAGTGGCCATGCTAAATAATATATGCATTCATAATTATGTTTAGTAGAAAATTGAATGGCTGTTTTAAAGTCTGCATTGGCCCTGATTGATTCCTGGAATTTCATCCCAAATCTCCATTGCTTTCTTAATCTAAAAAATGGTGATTATGTTCCCCTAATATGCAGAATGAATTTCAGTTATTCATGGAAAGCATTTATCATATTAGTAATTACCCAGCCATAAATCATGTGATTCAAACATAGGTTATGATACCTCCCTCCTATCATATGAATTAATATGAGGATTTTTGATACCCCCATAACTCATTCTTTTTTGCAAATATTTTGTACATTTGGGAAATGTGGGTGTGCCATGCTTGCTCATTACAATTTAATATGAGTGTGTACAGCTACATTTTTTCCCAGCCCTTTAGAGAGTTTTCACATTTTCTTTGGTTTTGTTTTAAATTATGTTTGAATTTTACTTATGTATTTATAGTATAAGTAGTTAAACATTTTTATTGAAATATTTTTTGAATGTTGCTGAAACAGATCACATGAAAATTCCCTCCCATTTTTTCTAGCTATGTATTTCTATACAGAAGATGTTTTAGATTTTACTGTTAGATATAAGAATGCTTTATAATATTCTTTGATAGTTATGTAATATTGGCAGTGTCTTCATATGTTAGCGTGATTCTATATATCTAAAATTTTAATGAAAATGTTAAGTTATTATCATTGTGATTCTTTACACAAACACCATTAACTATGGAGAAAGGTGGGGGAGTTTTGGCCACATGAAAATATTGGGTAAGAATGAATGCTTGCATGAGGTCTTTTTCTTTCCCCTCACATCTTCCTTGCCATCTTTTGTGTTGCTGCGTGGTGCAGTCATTCCGTAATCTCCTTTTGCATGAAGAAGATGGCTTGTCCATCGAAACACCATCGTTCTCTCCCTCCTTCTCCTTTGACCCTTCCTTATGCATTCCTACAACCTTTCCTTCTCTTAGACCACATTATGCATTTCCCCTTCCTCCATTGACCACCCATTATCTTGTGCTGCTTGGACACTTCAACAACAAGCTGTTTCTCCTGGTACCCATTGGCAAGGGATGCCCCAATGAGTGAATGAACCTTTCTAGTCATTCCACCATCCCATCCTAATCCTCAACTTTATATCTTCCTGGTCCTCATGTCTTCCCCCCCCCACCTGCCCCCCGCCCCCCCTCCCGCCCTGTCACCCTTCTCCCTAGCATGTTCTGCTCCCGCAGTTTTACACGGTGCAAGCACCCGGTGATAGT